>JAPMIB010000082.1:600000-876978 GCA_034770305.1 Trichogramma dendrolimi | reverse complement strand
AAAAAGTACCAGGAAAATCATTTCTACATCGAGTGAAGCAAACAAAATTGTGAAGGAGTGAGAGATTTCATCGAGTCTTGTGATGAAGAAGTTTCGGATGATTTATTTTTGCAATGCAAAAAGTTGAATCCTTTCTTATAAAAAAAAAATAAAAGCTGTTAGTTCAATCTAAAATGGCTTCTTATTTTAATTAGAATAGTATTTACATATTAAATAAATAAAAATACCTGCGTTTTTCGATAATTCGAAATTACAGCCTGTGTTTAGGATTTCGAATTATCGAAGTTTTGCTGTAGTTACTTTCACCATATTTTTGTAACTACGTACTTTTACCCACACTTACGCGACAGTGTAGTATATGTAAGCAATCGCTCGCTCTGCAACGGCGAGAAAAAGAAGATGCGCCGAACTCGGCCATATCTGTGTAGCATTTATAATGCTTCAAAATGAAAGGGGGAAGTTTTGTGAATTGTCCAGCAAATGGAATAAGAAGTTGAAAACTCTTTGCAGGAAACATGTAGTACGCGTCGACGCCTTTAATGCAGCCGCCGTCGCTGACGCTTTTTATCGCGCTGAAAACATGGGCTCCGCAGTCTCTTTCGCGCGCACACTTGCATGAATGGATTATTCGCGTATACGTATATATATACCTGTGTCCGCCGAAGCTTTTCCAGTTGCACCAAAGCGCAAAGCTTATTGTTCTTTTTTTTCTGCTACTACTACTACCTACAGGATCAGAGCATGAAAAAAAACCTTTTTCGTCGGCACTACCGTCAGCGTACGTATGTGTATGTGAGTGTATGTTGAGTGTATGCATTTGTTCGCTCGATTGTTTTCTGCTGCAGCTGTAGCAGTTTGAGAAAAAAGAAGAAAAAAAAGAACGTAGTGTGTGTGTGTGTGTGTGTGTGTCCGTACGTGTATGTGCGAAATGCGCATGTTTCGGGCGGACACAGCAGTGTGACGATTTAACTTTTATTTTTCGACAACACCAACAACCCATTGGGTTCTTTGAATTTTCTCACGATCGGGGGTTTGCTTCCAATGAGAATTAAAAGCGCATTTTTATCTCTCCAGCCGCGTCGAGCTTTTACAAGTCTAATCTCACTTTTAAATAAACTAAACTTGGCTAACGCACACACACACACACACACACTTATGGTCGTGTGCGCGAAGCGAAATAAACGCTCGTGGGTGGTGTTTTAAATCAATGTTCTCACACGAGCGTGCAGTAGTGCCCGAGTACCGAATATATTATTATTTTACATGTAGAGCGACGAAGCCAGCGAGGAAAAAGGGGGTTCGCGTGATAATATGTGCTTGCTGACTTTGTACCCTCGAAGGTGTACACTGGTTAATTCTGCATGAAATCGACTGGAAAAAAAATTAATTTTTCAAAAGTACAAAGTTACTCTTATTATTTAGCTTTTCGTTTACTAAACAATTAGAAAACTGACTTGACGATATATAAGGAAAAACAGCAGGGAAACGATGTATAGTTCGCCTCGTCGCGTTAAATCAAATATAATCGCGTAGAGCGCGAGAGAAACTTAGCGAGTTAAGTCCGCTGCAGTTCATCGTCCTAATACACACATACACACGTATATATACACACACACACATTTATACCGAGAGTATCTTGAATTCGGCTTAACTAACCTAACTCAATTTGTTAGTCCTGGAGAGTGGGGTCATATTGCTTAAATCCAAGCTGCTTGTCTTTCTACCGCATGACACTCAACTTTGCTTCTCTCTCGCATCCGCTCCCACTCAATGTAAGGTGAAATTCATGAAGGTGCTTCTCTCTCTCTCTCACTCCTTCTCTGTCCCTAATTAATCTTATTTTCTTCCGTCAACTCTGTTTTCTCGCGCGAGCTTTTGGCGCGCGCAGGCATACGGTATACCTGTGTATACCGTGCTAATGCGCGCGCGTACATTCCTCTTGAATTGTATATCCTCGGCTCGGCTGCCACGGGTATACACTCGTTTTCTTTGCGACTTAATCAACGAATCTCCGCGCGTATATGTGTGTGTGGTGTGTGAATTATATAACTTGTTAATTTTCTAGATTTCAGTTTGAAGCTTTTCCAAGAAGACGCAGCTTGAATATTTACAATATTACATTCTCGAAGCTCTCGCGCAGGGATCGATGAAACGTATCTCTCGATGTATATCGGAAAAATATACCGCATAACTCCCGTGGAAACTTCGTGGCAAATAGCCTCGGTGTGCAATATAGGAGAGAGAGAGAGTTTCGAAACAAGAAACAGTTTGCAGTTCGGCGACGTTTGCCTCTGAGTGCAAATCCATATTTTGCGGGATAGCCGAGCGAAAAGACATGCCTCCGTATAGCTGCTGGGCATCCTTTAAGCAAAGACTCTTGATGAAAATCCCTTGCGAACGATGACGACATCCTGTTAAGTTGAGTAAGGAACTGAACCTTCTGTCCTAACTAAGCGAAGTGACCTACTTCCATTTAGCCCAACGACTACTGTTTTAATTAAACATGATATTTTTTGTACATTTTAACGCTTGGATAAATACTCGTCAATTTATTGATGATTAAAAAATAACAGATTGATTACTCAAATGTTCTTACAGAAAAAAAAGCTTTATGCAGTTATTTCGTCCTCTTTACGATCGTAATAGCAAGTAAGAAAAGTACACACAGTTGTAATAAATTTAAAAGCTATTTTTGTTCGTCGACGTCAATTATTCAACGTATTCTATTCAAGAATATGATATAAATTTTCAACGAATTCATCAAGTTTTTACATAAAAGACGTATTCCGAACATTTCTAAACTGTCAAATTAGCAACCGTAAAATTAGCGTAGCGCCGGTCGTTCTTGTAATAAGTATGCATCAGCTAGCACGAGAGTTATACAATTGTTACACGGCGGAGGTTAAAAACAAAAAGCAGCAGTTTGTTCCAGCGCGAGCGTAGGAACTGTAGCTGCGGTTACTGTTCACTCTCTACTCTCTCTTTTCGTAACTCTCGCGGAAGCCCAAAATTGCACTTAAAGTGACGGCTACTTGCTGGCCACAAAATTGCATCTTATGTAAAGTTCGCATTGCCTCTCTCTCTCTCTCTCTCCCATTTTACTGCTAAGCAACTCAAGCGGCAGCAGCGTTGAGAGAAGGAGAAGCAGTGGGAGGGAGGTGAGTAGCTACGCTCGAGAAAATTGCCGAAAGCATGGGAGAATAGCTCCGAGAGCAGAGAGAGAGAGAGAGAGAGAGAGAAAGCTTGAATGCATTGGGTGCTGCAGCCAGCAGAGAGCGAGAAAAATAGACGAAAAAATAGAAACTGCGGCGAAATATATGGGAGATATTGCTTTTGTGCTCGTGACTGGTGCATCGTATGAAATTTTTTTCCGTTGTAAATAAACACAAAAAAATATAACGACTCTAATTTGCACCGAAAAAAATCAAGTTTGAATGTAATTTTTGAAGGAAACGGTAGTGTATGGCTACTGCTGACAAGCACAGAGAATTACATTTTTTTATTGTTTATTACGGGTCACGTAATACAGACGCAACGAAACGTTAAGACGATAAAAAAAAACACCACCAAACCCAAGAAAATATCTGCATTACAGTCGTAGATTCCTGGCTGCAGTCACTTTAGCGTATAAAGTTTGTACAGCCCATCGATCCTTTCGAAAACTGTGTGCATATGCGCGATTCGATCTGCATGACTTATTTCATAAGCAGCCGAAGCAACATCGCATCGGCAGGAAATTTCTCCCTCGAGAAGCTTGGAATCCGCCAAAGATCTCTCTATTTTCTCTCGTAATTATTCATGTTATTTTTAACAGAGTTAACAAGTACGAAGTTATACGACGACAAAAACGTGAAATTGAAATAATTCAACGATTCGCCTTCGCAATCCGCATCTTAGGCAATACGTGAATTCCCTCCAGCATGATAATTCAGCATTATAAGCTTTGGCTCGAACGGCCACTGGTACCAACTCCATTGGCCAAAGCAACATTCCACATTATCCGTAACAATCTCGGTCACTTTCGTGTATCGGTTTCGGCGCTGCTGCTGCTGCGAGATGCACGAGCTTCGCAATTCGCGCGGATGGCCGGTGCGCAGGGCCAGCCCCCGCATACACACATACGCATGATACAGACTAAATACATGCGCACACCGTGCACGCACATATATTTCCCGAGCAAATCCTCAATAGCGCAAACTAACCGCACGTGCGGATCCGCGGCATGTTGCTTCGCGAACTAATAATCGCAAAGATATATAAGGCTCTGCGTATGTGCGTGTGCTGTTCCACGCAGTGTGTACGTGTACGTGTGTGGCCCAGCGTATACAGAGGCCAAGCCTATAGCGCTCGAGCATCGGATCGACGAGATTACGCCGTGGAAATTGCCAAACGGTCATTTCTGCTCCGTAACGCGCACGCAGAGAGGATGTTAAGGCAGTCGCTTATGTAGGTATTGGCTTTACATCGACACGAGTGTTTTCGAGTAAGATACAGTTGCTTCGTATTACATCGTATTTGGATTTATGCAAATGTTTTTACTTTACCATTCGCCGTCTTAAAATGGTTTAGAGCTTTGTTCGAAAATTTCCCCACAAGAAAAAATTCAAAAAATCCTTGTATGAAAATAAAATCAAAAAAGCAGTTTGACTTATACAGAGGTTTTTACTGGGTCACTTGCAGATTTAAAAATGGATTGGTACCTGCCATCTAGTGGCGAAGGCGTAAAGTGCTGGCTATGAAATAGTATTAGATAAAAAATAACACAATTAAAAGCCGAAATAGACATTATTAAATATGAAATAAAATCGTGTTTTGACTTATACAGTTATTTTCACGTTGCCACTTGCAGGTTTACACATGACGGTACTAGACATCTAGTGGCGGAGGCCGAATCAATGATATCATGAGTAAATATATTACTCTATTTAAAGAGGTTGAAAATTGATCATAATTTTTTTGAATGGTTAAATTGTCATTTTCAGGCCATTTAAAATGCGCTTTGTATTCGTAAAATAATTGTAACAAATAATTGCAAAAAGTGAAGTAAGTTTGGTTTTAGGCCATTATTAATGTTGAGCATATTTCTACCAAGGTATAGTAATTATAAGAATCTGAAGAGTTACTTACAATTGATTGATAAATTAAATTTTTAATTATGAATAATTATTATTTAAAGCTGAAGCAGTATCGAGTAACCAATTTAATCACATACTGATTACCACAATCTAGAAAATCTAAAAAAAGGAGAGCTGCAAGAAACAAAAGTTACGAAAAAAAAGAGTGGGAAAGAAAAAGCTCACGAGTGTGCGGGGGGGAGAAAAATGAAGAAACAGAAAAACGATAGCCGTAATGTTCGCGGATGACTTGATATCGATCCCCGGCGCACATTAGTGGAATTGGCATTTATCGATGTGGAATATTGCTAACAGCTCGCTCGCTCGGCCCAACTGCAGCGCGCGATAGACCCGCGCAGCAAGACACCGCACACCGATCGTGAGAGTGCGCCGGGGCGAACTAGTGCGCGGTATAGGCGAAAGACGCAGAAATGGAAAAGTTTTTTTTTGCAGCGCGCGCCGGCACGGCGCGCAATTTTTTCATTAACGAGATTTCAGCGTTAGAGCGATAGTTTCGATGAAGTTTCGTGGCTGGAAGTACCAAGTTTACTTTTCACGGAGAATGTAAATTTAACTTTGAGAAAAAAAAAAGTTGGGTTAAATCGATTGTTGATTATCAATTTTTCATTTACGTGAGATTTTTCATTTAATACGTTGCAACCGCATCTTATTTCGTTCGAGTTATGCCGAACAAAGAAAAAAATTCCGAAGTATATCCAAAAGTTCATTGAGACGAAAAAATTGGAACTCGTTGCTTACTACGTCATCGTATAATACATAATATTTACTTTGCCTTTAAGCAGCAAAAGTACGTGGTGAATTTGATCAAAGATTCAAAACTCATGTACTACGAGTCTCGTACAGACAATAGAATCATTTTTTTCTTCGTGTGTCTTTCTTACTTTTGCGATAAAGAAAAGTGACGAAAAACTTAGACACGCCCCACGGCTTTTACGTCTTGTTTGTATAAAGGCATGCATTTCTGCTTAGGAATAATAATAGTAAAAAAAGAGCATCAAGTTGCGAGAGATAAAACGGGTAACATCAGAGAGAAGTCGTCTTTGAGGATGAATTACGTATGTACCCAGACACGCCGAGGTAAAAAGCTACTAGAGATTGACAAATATTGAGACGCGTCTTTTAAGTTTACCAAAAAAGGTCGAAATTGTTATTACTCAAACGCGACGAAAAAAGTAAGCTATCACGACTAAGGACTCATAAAATAACGTGTTTTCGTGCAACTCTATGCTCTATACTCTATATCTGAATAAAAAAAAAGCTTAATGCAGGGAGGGGAGGGGGGAGGGCGGCAACGACTGAACGAGTCAAATAGAAAACAGAGCCGCGTCTGAATGGTGTACATGGCAAGTGGAGGAGTGTTGAAGTATCGCAGGTACATAAAAGCATCATTGAAGGATTGTAAGTGGAAAGCAAAGATTTAACATGGGAATAAGACGATTATAGACTTGGCTTAGCGCTGTCTGCGCAGCGGCGCGTTGTACTATACGTATAGGGCATCATGGTACTATATACCTCGGCGCACTACTCGACAGATACGCTTCTCTCTCTCTCTCTCTCTCTCTCTCTCTCACTCAAGACTCTATCTTTCACCGAACATTTAACAGCGAGGCAAAAATGCAACGGGAAAAGTATAAAAGGTATATGAGACGAGCACCGCCGCTTCGCCCCGCGTGGTAACTAGACAACAAAATGATAATCGTCCGAAAGAGGCTTTGCTCGTCGCGCGCGCGCGCTGATGTCGAATTACGTGTATAGCAGAGCAGCGCCAAGCCCGGGGAGCTCTGCACAGCCTCTTATCGAGCTTTTTCGAGTGCTCCACTCTCTCTCTCTTCTCGATCTCTGCGCTCTCTTTCTTCCAGCTTAGAGCATTCATTTATTTGTAAAGTAATCCACGTTACTCGTGTTTTTGTGCTCGCGTCTCGCAGCAGCGGCTCCTACAGCCGAAGGAGTCTTTCGTTAATGCGTACACGTATAAGCGCGTAGGAACGTAGAAAAAAAAGTCGAGCTTTTTTATATACATCATCTAATTCATGAAGTAGGCTTCACTGAAGTTTTGACTATGATGCACGCGCTGAAATTATATAACGATCATGCGTAAATGAGGATAATTTTGTTGAAAAAAAAAAAATGTAAATTATTTTTTTTTTTTCGTTCTCTCGCATGCCGCGGACAGAGTGGCGCCTGTCGTGACGTTGTGCCCGCTCCTACATGTCCTATATGCGCAACGCATCGAATTGATATAACAGCCCGTCGATTTTCAATTGTCGACAATTGTTGGCGTCCTAAACAACGCGAAAAGCGAATTTATCTCATTGATATTCCTGTCCACGCGAAAGGCCGATACAACAACGACGACAACGGAAAAAAAAGGAAGAATTTCCGCAGCTGCATATACATTTCGAATCGTGTCCATCTATTTCTCGTTTCGAGAGGATTTCGTCGGATCGTCGCGCTTCGAATGCGATAAATTGAATTTAAACAATAATGTTTTTTGTGTATATCTCGTTGAATAAAAGTATAAATTTCAAAGACGACTTTGATCTTGTTTCAAAAAAACTATATTGGGATTTTTGAGACTTCCCTTTTCTTTTTGTTAAACGAACAATACGCTTCGAGAGCAATTTTATTCTTTTGATTTTACTGCATGTATATATAGCAGTGCGATTCGTTCTCTCGCTCACTTCCATTTCTTCGTCGATGCTGAAATTATCATAATCGCCCTGTCACATTTTTCTTTCATCTTTCACTGCAAATGACGCTTTTTCCATCTACTTAAACTAGCTGGTGCTCTTCAATGCGCCGCATGAAGGAAGCCAGGTCTGCGGTAATTTTTTCACGCATCCGCGCAAAAGACGCGCATTTATTTCTAGGTCGATACTTTATTAACGTTTGAAAATCCACTTCAGCGCGTCATCGAGGCTTTCATATAAAGTACGCCGTGCAAATTTATTTCGTCGTTTCATTTCTAACGTCGTCAAAATATAAATCGGTCAATCGTTTTAACTAGAAAACAAATTGAATAAATATACTGACCGATATCCGGGCGGCACCAAATAAAATCAAGGTAAAAGCGCGCGCTGGACTAGCGTTATCGATTCAAACGCTCCTCTCTCCGTGTATAGAAAAGATATTGGCTACCTTTGCGGAAGCCTATCTCAATGTGGAGGCAGAGGTTGGCTGCACGGAAAAACGCCATCGTCGGATCTTCAATCAGCGATCACGGGGTAATCGATACACGAGAGCGAAAAAGAGAAGAAGCGGCTTTGGCGTGCAGCAAGTAAAGTGACTCTAAATAATGCGGCTTTATAGAAAGCACTTTAGTAGCAAAATCGTGACTGCATCGTACACGACGAGGAAATGAAGAGAAAAGAAAAAGAAAGAGGTGTGTAGTCGTAGCAACGGTCGAGTGTTTTTGAAGGGGCGCAAAAACACGAATCATTTCCAATTCAAATTCACGCGAATTAAAATGATAAAATGAAAATTGACTCACCGTCCGAGCTAATCCGAAGATTTTGTTTCGAACAAATCACAGATGTTAAAAATTTTTTACAACGAGCACTATCTCTGCCCTAGGATGAAAAAAAAACTAGGCCAAAGAAAAACTTTTTTTTGAAGAAAACAAACACGCCTTGCTCGGCGCAGTATACATGTCTGAAGAAAAATATACACTCGGCACGCAGCTGAAAGAGAGACTTTGCTTTCAGGCGATTGAGTAAAAGCGTGTCAAACGTGACACTCTCTCCCTCTCATTGATTTCTAATTCAAACGTGCTCGCGACCCGGAGCTATAAATACATCACAGGCATTTGTATACCTTCGTGCGCTCCAGGGGTTTTTTTTTACCTCCCTCTCTATAAGATCAATTGCAGCCGTACACGAGTAGCTTGTTTAAACGCGAGTTTCATTTCGCGATGGTTTGATTAGCCTCGTATGCATGGCTATACACACACACACACTCGAGCGGCTGATATGCATTTGTATATTGTAATGAAAAGCACCCCACTGATCGTACCCGCGAGCTTAGTACTATTGCTCTCTATGCATCGAGCTTGTAATGAAATTCAACCTGCTCAATTAAATTCTGTCGAAAGTGCAATTAATATGCATAGTGCATACGTGTGTCGATGTCGCAGGCTGGGTTGGTATTTCAGCGTTACTTGGATACGTTTAATTTTGACTTTATATTGATAATTATTAAATAGATTCAAGTCTTTTTACGAGATAAAATTAGCAAAAATTCGATTATTCGATTTTGCAAAATGAAATAATTTTACATTGCAAACTACATTATTTTCATTTCAAAATTCTTATCGTTGAAAGATACGAGAAGACTGTCAATTATCGAAAGAAGAAATTTCGAAGTGGAATTTATCTCGGATTTTTATTGAAATTTACCGACAGTGGCCTATTGCATTAATGTAGAGGGGCATATAGGTAATGGATCAGAAATGCTGGTACCTGCCTCGCGAGTAAAAGTTTTTAGAGAATTATAGTTTTCCAAAGAAAATAGATCGCACAAGAAATGACTTATGTATAAAGTTAACTTTTTGATATATAACTGATGTAATTAAGATGATCTACGACTGCAGCAGAGGCAATCTTGTTCGGCCCAAGTTCAGCAACATTATGTAGGCGCCGTGTATTATCAATAAAGTATATTTTTCTATACAGAGTATAAATGTATTAAAACATTTAAAAAATTTCGAGACTGCTAATATACGATGTTGTACGAATTTCTACGATCTAATTCAACTTACAACTATATCAGCAAAAGCGAAGCATTTAAAACAATGTATAAGCGGGCTAGTTCGGGCTCGAACCGTAACAACAAAAGCTAATGAAAAGAGGAAACGGAGGTATTGCGCTCGGCCGTAACTTTCGGCGTTGGGTGTCACATGCGCGAGAAGAAATGGCACTATATACTATTCCGCAGCAGTAGCAGCACACACGGTCGGTGCGAGAAAATGGACGAATACGTACACGAGCCAGGGCTCATTTATTTTCTCGTTGTTCTTCAACAACTACTACAGTTTGTACGTGAACGTCGCTCGTTCTCTCTCTCTCTCTGTTTCTGCGAGTCGATTTGCATAATTATTCCGCACGTGGAGAGTAGAGTCGGAACCTATATATATATATATATATATACGCATAAGTGCGCAGCACACGTGTCGCCGGTGGCGGCCGCGCCTGACCACTGGCCGACCGTTACCACTGATCAAGTTGGCGCGCGGTATATTTTTCAGCGGCCCATTTTTCAGTTCCTCCACTTTATAAATAATTCTGTACGTTCTTGGCGTGATTTTCTATTTATTTTACTTTCGATATTTCAATCTTCAAAGCGAGAGCTTGCAACAATCAACAATACGTAGAATGAGGTTTGTAGGTAAATAAATACCGAAGTAGTGTTAAAGGTAGGTTTATGTTAATAAATAAAAATATTTATTTAATCTATCATAATTCATCAATTCAAGTACCTATAGACTACAGCATAGATATACGAAATCATAGCTAGTATCATAAGAGGTTTGTGAGATGCGATAAGATATCTGTACTCCGAATATCTTTGCAACTTCAGTCGAATTCTGCTTAATACATTAAGGCGTGTACGCTAATTTATATTTACATAATAACCATGCTCATATTTATAACTGTAGTCAATCGATCAACATGTCGAGGTTGAAGAACTTGCACGTGCAGCACTTCGAGTAGGGCTTGAAGCACATGTCGCAGAAATTGTTGTCTTCCGGATTGTGCGCCCAATTGATGTGGTCGGCGATGATCGCCTTGTTGTGAAACGTCATATGACACATATCGCATATGAAAATTTTCTTCGGCAGTTTCGCTTTGCTCGAGAATCCATCGTTGATCTCGTTCCCGTTGACGTCGAGCATCCGGTGCTGGCGATGATCGTCGTCGTCGACGCGCGCCGAATCGCCGTAATTCCCGCCGTTGTTAGCCGTTCCCCGCAGCTCCTCGCCATTGCTTTTGAAATTAAAATTTAATGGACTGGTTGTCGTTCGTCGTGTCTTGAAAGTCTACGTCGCGTGTCCCGTAAAAAGATGTTCCATTGGAAGGAAATTCTTCGATTCGACACTTGAACGATTTTTTAGCGATCGAGTCCTTGAGAGAATCGGACGCGTCGGTCATGCGTGATCGCTTGCGAGACTGTAAATTAATGTAAATAAATACAATGAATTGCTCGTTTTTTGCTCTCTCTCTCTCTCTCTCTCTCAACTTACGTTGTTTTGATTCCAACGGCCCAGATTCTGTATTTCCATACTCATCTCCATGCTTGTTCGAGGACGACGAGAACAAATCGATGGAGTGGAAATCAAAGAACTTGTTGAAATTTCGTCACGTCAAAACGCGTCTCGCAAGGCTTATTTATTGCCCTTTATTCTTACGTAATAACTTCTCTGACTTGTCTCGTGAAATTTCAATGAATTTTATCAGAGTTTTCGTGAATCAAGCGCAGACGTGAAACTAGTTTCACCTATTCGAACGAACTGAGTCGATGATATTTACAAATCGGCGTAGCGTAGATGTATAACGTAAATGTAAACAATACCCGAAATCTCTCGCGGGACGAGCTGCCGCTACTCGTCAACTGTCGTCGCTAGTTCATTGCCTTCGAGCTGAATCGAAAACTAATAATATCGAAGCTCTACGAGTTCATCGATCTTGAAAATGTAAAAAATTAATGCAAACTCATGGTAACAACGTTAGAGTTAAAGATTTGGCTTATCGCAATCTTCTCGAGGGGGGGGCTAAAAGCATCATCGCGACGCTTCAATATGTTTTTCCAAGCCATCATCGTTATTAAACGAGCGAGCGAGTAGAGCATTTGTATACATTATTTGTACACTCGTATACGTATATCTACGAGCGGGGGGGAATATATACACACACTCACACACACGCAGACGCTGTTACTGCTGGGCTGCGCACGCAAAACGGTTAAGATTAGCGCGCGCGTATACGTGCCTTATCCGAGTCAGCGCATCGGTACGATGATGCACAATGTGAGAGCTGGGAGGCGTTTGCGCCAACGCGTTTGCACACACAGACACGCATTCTCGAGGTAGTACCGGAGCGCTTTTGAGAGAGAGAGAGAAGCTGACTGCATTATGCAGAGCGGCGTGGAAGAGAGAGAGAGAACGATTCCGCAGAAATTCGGACTTGCGAGAATCAGCAGAATCTTTAGCTTACTTTGTCTATTGCGCGTGTACACGCGCGCGCGCACACACGTGTACACATCACAAGGAGTACGTATAGGTTATATAATACATATATATTCTCTCTCTCTCGGATCCTACCTTTCTCGGCTCCCTCTTGTTAATTGGAATTCCTGTTTGACGATGTTTCGCAGAGTAGCTGCTGCAACGAGCTGCGTTTGTCTTTCCTTTACAAGAGTACAGAGCGAGAGAGAGAGAGAGATGCGTACGTTGCAGATCGTTACAAGCCCGAAACGAGCGAGTACGCGCGCGGCGCAAGGAATTTCTCAATTCCATTAAATTTGCTAATTCACCAAATGGCTGAGACTCATTAGCAAGAGTGTATAGCGTGTCTCTCTCTCTCTCTCTCCCTCTTCGACTTTTTATTACGTTTGTTACCAGGTGAGCGCGCACGTGTCTCGAAAATTAACAATGCGGAGCGAATCTTTTTTCGTTCGATTTCGTTACATATAACATTCGATGACTCGCTCGTCGAGTTTCGTTGATGAATCTGCCGCAGCGCGCGAGTTTTTTTTTCTTTTTCTTTTTAATCGCGCGTCGACTCGCGAGAATATTTTTAACTGATTTTATAAACGCGATGTATTTTCAGCGGGTTTCCGGCTTTCGCGCGATTGTTCGACGCTCGTTTTAATTTCTTATATCAAGTACATTCAATCTCTGCCTAGACGTCGCGCGAATAAAATAGAGAACGATCCTGACTGAGACGTAGACGAGCTGCGAGCTCGGCTCTCGCTCGCGCTCCAAGGAAATTGCATCGCTGCGCCAAATGACATTAATACGATTATTTATGAAACTTCTCGATTGAGCAGAATTAACGTAGCCAGCAGCAGCCACTATATATTATATAGGACGCTAAGGCTAAGCGGCGCGCGCCCGCGCACCATCCCCGAAGCCCTGGTAATATTTCAACGTTTTGCTCGCTCGCAAAGCTCCTCTCTAGGTAATCCTAACCCAAGGTAAATAGGCAGTACACGTCTAAATCTCGAAAGAGAATGCATATAGAGTGGGGCTAGGGTATGCGTTCGCTAGCAGCAGAGCTGAGAACTGAGTGCGCGCCGTATGGCGCGCGTGGCCGCTTCACGCTAGGCTGCTGCTGCTGCTGCGGCGTATTCGTGTATCCAAAAATCCGTGAACATTTAATTAAGGGCATTAGCCTAGCGCACATGCCTCAAAACTGAAAGGCAGCACCCGGGCGTTGTCGTTATTTTAGGTATAAATGCAGTGCTCGTGCACAATCTCGACGCGCTCGCCTGTAATTCTCTCTCTCTCTCTCTCTCTCTCTCTCTCTCTCTTTAGCCCGTGCATATAACGTATATATATCTCAAAGTGCATTGCGCGCGCTGCTGCAGCACAAAAGATTCCGAGAGACAAGTGCAGGTACTCGCGGTTAAACGATGACGTATATTTCTTTTTTCCTTTTTTGCATGGAGACGCGCGCATTTGAAGTTTAATTTTGCACCGAGGCAAGAAACGCGAAAATCACAAAAAAACGAAAAACCGTAGCCGAGCGCAGGATTACACACGTAGCGAAGAGTAGCGAGAGAAATAGAGCAATTAGCGAGCTTTGCGCGCGACGGAGGGAACGAGAGAGAGAAAAAAAGGAATGAAAATAGATATCGCGAGTCTAATGATATAATGTCTTCACGATTTCATTCGTCGTGTCGTGTTACATAATGGGGCTGCGCGCGAAAAATGTTTTATACACCGCGGCAAAGGCTAGAGAGAGAGAGAGAGAGAGAACCGCAACACAATACACGCCGGAGTATAGCCTATAGGTATAACCCACACGGACACAGACATACAGAGTCTTTAGCGCTCGACTCGGCATCCGAAGGCGTTATCCTCAGCTGTGCCGGCAGTGCTGCGGGCGGGTGGGCTGGCTCGAGCTCGCCTAGCGAAGAAAAGAAGCTCAGCTCTTCGTCTTGCTGTGTCGCGCATAAATCCCACTGTTATACCTCGTAAATTACTCGACGCCACCACTACCACCAGCAGTAACACCGCTGCACACAGAGCACCGAGTGTGCAAGCTTCTTTCTTTAACGCGCGAGCAGTAGCGGCGAATCTTTGTTGCAATTTATGTGGACGAGAGCGCTAAATCATTTCGCCGGTCGATGCGGCGGCGGCGCGCGGGCAATTTATAACAATTAAGCCTAACCTCTTCTTTCGTTTCCTCTCTGACGTCGGCTTGTTTGCTCTAACGGCTAACCACGTGTTCAAACAACGTTCAGCGCGTCGATCTCTCACTCTTTCTTTCTCCGATGGGTGCCCATGTGCCCACGTCTGCAGCGCGAATAATATACATACATAAATGCGGGCAGAGGGAGAGAGTGCGAAGGCCCCCAAGAAGGTGTGGGAGGGTAAGATAGTGAAAAGAAAATTAAAGGGGGGAAAGAGAGAGAAAAGCTTAGAAAGAGTTGAGAAGATAATGCGAGTCGCTGTGCTACCTATAGTAGTGCAGCCGCTGCACCCCGTGTCGGTAATGCGCTTGACTTTTGCGAACTACCCGTAGCGCCTTGCCTTTCTCTCTCTCCTCGTCCTCCCTCTCACTTTCTCATTTTCGGTTTCCTTTGTTCGTATTACTCTCTCTCTCTCTCTCTCAAGCACGGCTTCCACCACTACCACTTGGTTCGTTGCGAGCAGTCAATTATGCTTTCTTCGCGTGGCGTGGCGCGGCTGCCACCGCTGTTGCGCTCGTGCCAGGTGAGCTTTTTTCCATTTTTCAGCGCCGCAACTACTACAACTACTACTATTCACACTCAGGCTAATGTTTGATATAAGTCGAGAAATTACGTTCAAGTTTTTTAAAACTTGTATAATTCCTTGCCACATTAGTGCGTGCCGTATAATCTCCAGTTTCTCGCATTTAAAATTTTGCATCTTGCTGATTAAATTTGAAGCAGTTTGTTAAAAACTCCAGCGGCGCGCGAAACTTCGAGTAGATATAACGCTCCAAGTGAATGCAGCTTTTGATCGAAATGTTTTTTTTTTATAGATACAGCTATGAAAGATTGTATAATTAGAGGTTTCTGTTGGAAGTTTAAGATTTTGACATAAACGATGAATTGTGTTTTTTTAATCGCGAATGAATTCGTTCGAGCTTTTTGAATATCGTTGTACGCGAGCAAAACAAAAATTAAACTTTATCCGCGTGGCAACGAAACTTACCTTAAAATGTTTTATCAGCGGTTTAACGTATCGTACGACGGAGTCCTGGTATATATCTGCAACAAAAAATAAACTCTCGTGAATAATTATAAACTCATGCAACCACCCAAAATTATAACGTCGTTCATCACTTTTGCATGCCGGGCAGTTACAATTTCTCTGTGCAGCCAGCACCTAAGCGGGCCGACTATACATCACGACAGCAACTAAACCAACTGCCGAAGCTGAATTTATTATACCTCGTGCTTGGGCAAACCTCAAGTGGTTAGGCGCGCGATGATCGTGTACACGGGCTCTCTCGTGGCGAGCGCCTAATAGAAACCCGCCGATTGGGGCTGTGTGTGTGTCTCATTTGCACGTCGACTGTGTGTGTGTGAGAAATGCAAATCGACCACCTCCCGCGTCGAGTAAAGGATACAGTCATCTTGTAGTTGGCGCGTCACAAAAGACGTGCTTTATATTTTGACGCGCGGTATATAACTATGCGAGTTTCAGTTTTCGTCCCGATACACTTACGCGACGCAACAACGTTTTGCTTTTAACGTTTTCATTAAATAAATTTGTTTCCGCAGGCAAGAAAATTTCATGCGCCTTAGAATTATGAATTTTCCCCCCGCAACTTAATTACATTTATATCGTACATATAGCAGGTTCGCGCGAGCACGAATTCGGAAATTCATTCGCGCTCTTATAGCCAGCTCTCGTGGTAAAATGGTTAGTCCGCGGTAATAAATTGTCGCGCAAGCGTGGCTTATCGCGCGGCAAGGCCGAATAAAATAATAACGTTTAATTAATCCAATTTGAAATTACGAGCGAGAATGGCGTGTATTATTATTCAAACGCCAAGGGGGAAGCTTGCGATCGCACGCATACATATATACGACATATACTATACATACGAGAGCCGAGGGACTTGAGGGATCTATGGCAGCCGTCGCCGTCGCTGCGTTCGATGTTATAGAGAGCTCGAGCTAATATGGATTGCACTGCCGATATACGATTTGAATAAATAATGCTGACACGTCTCAATTTTCTCGACGTCGATGTTTGATAAATAATGCGCAAATGTAATGATACGCAAACATCAATGAAAGATTCAGTCGCGATCAAAGATTGCGAGAACAAAGACTCCAGCTCGTATATATGTACTTGGTTTTAATTAAATTATATTATTTTATAATGCTGTTCATATTATTTTTAATCTAAAAAAAAAACTGAATTGATATGACAAGTCTTTGCGTTTTTAAATTTAAAAAAATATCACTGGTATGGAATATATCACGCACGAGAGGTGAGATAGTATAAAGCTCGACTTTGAATTCAACCTGCGCAGGGCCGAGGGCGAGTGACCAAAATACCGATACGACGAGCTAGCATATTAGCACCCGTAGCAGCAGCAGCAGCAGCAGCAGCAGCAGCAGAAGCAGTGTCGAAGTCACGAATTTTCTCCTCTCGACTATGATATAACTATATAGCCACCACGTGTGTAGACTGTGCCATCTCGCGCACCACACATATACCAGACCCCCCAAAGTCCCCAGGATTTTGCGCGCATGATGCTCTAAGCTTTCAAGACACACCAAAGCTTATAATAGCGGCGATGGCGGTGGTGGCTGCTGCTGCGCTCACACGCGCCGGAGCCCGAGATATCGTAAAATTAGTTGAAACGGAACTTTATGGCTCTAACCCGTTATTTATGGCTGCAAAATCGCGAGCTTTCAGCCTAGCTCCGCAGCGTATAATAATAACGACTTAGCCTCTGTATGCTCGCAAGCTTCTGCGTGTGTGTGTGTGTGTATAATGCAACACGTAAAATCTGAGCGACGACGAAGCTCGTCGCTTTATATACGTTATTTTTTAAATAAGGATACGCGCTCGCGTGGTCGTGAATTTTCTCATTCAATCGGATACACGTAGTTCGGATGTATATATCGAGCAGCGGGGGTATTTTTTTCACGTCCCTCGCGACTGTACGTATATCGCCCCGGTCAAAGTCAATATAACGACTATTTCAAGGATTTTGCTGCAGCTCTCGTTGCTACATATAGCGCCCGACGTCATTGGAATTTTGCCGCGCGCGTCGTCCCGTGCGACTGTGTTATACCAAGGAAGTTGTGTGCCACGCCGCAAGTTTCTTCACCTTCGTATAGCGAGAGAGAGAGAGAGAGAGAGAGAGAGTCGAGTCCCCAGTGGTCGAGTGCTGCTGCTGCTGCTATCGCGTGCGAGGCGCTGTGTATCAAACTCGTTTCGCTTCTCTTACTCGCTTGCGCTGCGCTGCTGCGGCACAAACTTATGTCTCCGATAGTTAACCCCAATAAATAAATCCCCGAGCTGTGCGCCGCGTCTTCGCGAACACAGCTGCTGCGCAGCTCTATCTCTATTAGCGCATCTCTCGCGCGGAGACAATTATATAGATATATATACGTACATAAGGTACCGTTGAGAAAAATAAGCTCTATCTGTAACTTGCGGTTAATTTAAGAGTGCTAAGGACGTTATTTGTTACGCTTACAACTTTGTGTGCGGGGGGGAAGGAAATTTACATCGTAATTTATTATCGCGCGATTCGTCGTGTGAATTAACTGTGTTGGGGAATATTTGAAACTGAATTAATAAAGGGCAAAGGACGAGCTTGGCAATTTGTTCAATTTATTAATCAACCTTCGCGATCGTGTAACGATTGTACGTCAAGTTACAAAGACGCGACGCGCCAGTATTGAGAATTGCGGTTCGGTATAAAAGTATCGAAAAGCCCACATCAAACGAGTACGTAAGAGAGAAATAGCGTCGCGCGTCGCGAGGTCCCTTCGGTATACCTGCATTACTTTCTATAAACTTCGGATCTGTATATATTGGCTGATAAAGTTTCGTTGGCGCGCGTGCGAGACGACACTCTTTCCCCTCGCAGTCCTTATACGATATAAACTTGAAGAATTTGCCCAATATATGTGTGTGTGTGTGTGTATCGACACCGATATACCAAAGTATTATTATTGTTTTCGAAACTTAAACTCCAAAGTAAAATATTCCTCTCTGGGTTATGTGTACACAGCAACAACAACAACGTTCATTCGCGCGCGTGTACGCCTTTCCTGCGTGCGTGTGTGTGTGTTTACGATACGTACAACGCACATGATGTTCAGATAAATGTATGATTTACTAGCTATTAGATCGGCTGCGCGTGATACATATACCGAATTCACGATCACGCTCTGCATATAAACACAAATTTATACATACGTATCGTATACGCCGCTATATATATATATATATATATACGTATAAATGTAGCGCATTTGCAACCGTGTATATATATATGTATTTGCAAGCTCCGCTACGTAACGTGTAACGCAACGCAACGCAGTGCCCGTGAGCCATGCCTGTATTATATAATATATACGCTATACGAATACGTTTCAACTGTTTAATGCCATAACTTCCGAGAGAGAGAGAGAGAGAGAGCGAAACATCTACTTTATATTATGAAATGCAAAAAAAAGAGGGAAGGAGTAAATTAAAATAAGCGTTTGAAATTTGAACGTGTATATATAATCAAAAGAGTAGCTAAAAATAAAAATAAAAATAAAAAAAAAAAAAAAACTACGACGACACTTATGCATTTTAATGAAACGTTTAATCGAGTTTTCGGTACGTCGCTCGAGCGTGGCTATCTAGAACGAAAAAAAAGTGTACCGAAAGTTTGTAACTCGCATCAATAAAGTAATTAATTTTTTTTCGCCGCTGCGTCGCGAAAATTTTCATTAGTAGTTAGCCACCAGTTCAGCACTACTACGCAGCAGTAGCAGCATGAACGTGTTATAGACTTGTCTGCTTAACACATTTTATACATATATATATATACGTGCAAAAAAAAATATTGCGCATCCATATCACGTAATTCTCTCTCTCTCTCTCTCGTGCGGTGAACCCCGTGTGAAAAACGAGCCTCCGGCGCGACGAGGCTTCGCGGCGCTATATATTATATACATTCCCAGTCAATTTCTATCTTGTCTCGGGCGATAAATCTTCGTTCGGCCGAGTGACTCCGTGACTTTCTTCCTCTTCTTCCTCCTCTTTTTTTTTCGCTATCTTCTTTTAATCCTGCTTTGGTTGCCCTCGAACTCTCCCATAGCCTCCCCCTCCGATCGTCGTAGTCGTCGTGGTGGGTATTCTCCGTGCGCGCAGGATGAATTCGTAAGAACGAGAAAACGATATTATTTAATATTTCCTCGGGGCAGAATTGAGAATTAAAAGTGTCGCTAGCGGTGCCAGGAATATAGGATATATTTGAGAAAACTAGACCGCAGCGACAGATCTGACTTTTCGTTATATTTACTCGGCCAATCGACTCGGAGAAACGCCAACCACACGAAACTTTTTTCACCTCCTAGTATCCGGTGGACTTTTAATGATTAATAAACACATTTAATCACGTTAAGATAAAAAAAAAAAACTAGTAAAATTTGTTTGACGGGTTCGAGCTTTTCTGGAGCTTGCAAAGTCAACGAAGAAAAAAAAAAGCAGATGTATAATCGCGAACGCAATGTGTTCAGCGACAAGACACTCGTTGTGGAATTATACCCGCAACTCTCGCAATAACGCACGTTGTGGTTTCTGTTGCTGCTGCTGCATCGAGCTATGCTCGCGAGCAAGCCGAGAAAGACAGTACCACCAGCTATGTGTGGGTTGCTGTATGTACCCGGGCAATGGTATATAACTGCGCAGCAGCGAAGCTGGCGCGCGGAGTTTCCAGTTTTAGATTAGAGATACTAGATGTATCTAATGGTCTTATTAGACTTGGCAAGCGCGTGGAAAGTGGCCTCGCTTACATTACACACACACACACACACACATAGACCCATAGTATATGCGCGAGCGAGAGAACGCGCCAAGGTGCAGGTCCCGCGGCGACGCTAAATTACGACTCTCGCACCGGCACCACCACCGCCGCACTGCCGCAGCAGCAGCAGCGACCCATGCGCGCATATACATAGAGTAGCTTGCGCGGACCTGAGTGAGCTATATATATACTCGCGCCATTACGCTCCGCCTAATGCCATCCTATATTGCCATACTCTCTATTGCCTTTATACGGCGCGCTGCAATCGTGGACTATTGCGTATAATAATGATAATAACGCATCGCGTTCGATCTCTCTGCACTATATACGCACGGTATAGAACTCGTGGGAGAATGATGAAAAAAAAAAAAAAAAACAACAAACCGCCCTATTACGTGCAGGTATACTGGTATATACCTTTGCTGCGCTGTTGCGTTTAATGATTAAATTCTTCGGCCAAACGGACTAATAACGTCGAGTTGCCTGGATCTGGTTTGCTGCTGTAAGCCTGCCTGCGCGGAATTCAGCGCCACGCGAGTCGGACGCGCGAGCGAGAGCATTGGTAAATTCGTCGAGTGAGCTACACATGTTAATCCACATCGATCGCCGCAGCCGTAAACACAGTGCAGTGAATGGAAAATACTACCACTACTACTAGGGCGATTCGTTCAAAGCGTAGTTTTCGATCGCTGACGGCGCAAAATTCAATTCTCCGATGTAAAATATCATCGCTGCTGCTGCTGCATTCCGACGCATAGTTTCTCGATTGTATAGTCCAGTGATTCCTCCTATATCTATGTTATACGAAAGGATAGATGAAAAGGGGGGAAAAAATATATGTATGGAATCGTGCGCTACTCGCAGATTGTACGCGGCAGCTCGAGGTTAATTTCACTGCTTGAATCTTTCCCGTGTTACCTGCAAGCTCTGATAAACGCAACTAGGTTTGCCTTGAGAAAGCGCATCGGGCGGGGATCAAGGCGCTGATGCCGTTGGGTGTGTATATAGGTACATGCGGGGGCGGCGGTCACTCGCCGTAATCTCGATCATCGGTCAGGTAAGGGGGAGCCAAAAGGGTATATATGTAAGGGCTAGCAATTCTCGACGTCTCTTTGTAGCAAAGCACACACAAACGTACGTATAGCATAGCTGCTAGTCCGTTGCGGCGTGAAACACTGTAACCATAAGGCCAGCGGCAGCAGCAGCAGCGCCAACAACCGATGTGCCAGGGTTAGGTCACGTACTCTTAGCTCTCTGCTCGCTGTGTGCTACACGCTCTATACTATACCACAAGAGTGAGAGAGAGAGAAAGACAGAGTAGTAGTGGAGAGCAAGAGAGCTGTGCGAGCTCTGAGCTGAGCTGCCTTAAGATTATCAAAGTCTTGTGCGGTGCTGGAGCTAGCTGGCCTGGAACTGCAGCAGCGATGTTCGCTGGCGCGGCGGCGGCGGCTGCTGCTTGTGTGACGAAAGAGCACAGCGGAGAAAAGAGAAAGAGCCGCTGCGCGGAAAAAGGAGTTGAAAAAAAAGAAAAAAGAAAGAAGAAGTAATTGCACTAGAAAAGAGTGTGGGCGTGCGGCGCGGAGCCAAAGTAGTCTAACGATCTCGAGGCTTAACTCTAGCTGCTACAAGACTGCGCACTTTTGTTTGCAGATTAGCTGTCTTAGCGCGCGGGCCAACGATAAATAGGCCACTTTTACTCCCTATATACACGTAATTTACCTTTAAAATCAAAGGTTTTTTTTCGAGTATATGCCGCTCTCGTCGATTCCGATTTTTGACGTGCGGTATATGGCACTTTATTGCGATTCTCGACGTGCGCCGAGGTTACTTTTACTGCGGGGGGTCGATAAGAAAACATCACGCCGTTCGCGATCCTCGACAAGTGACCAACTCGCAGATATTCATTGATGTTCTCGTAGTACCTCTTCGTCTCGAGCGCCGTGTCGCAATTTTAAAAATAATTATAAGAGTAAAAATGATCATAATTAAATGCTACCTTTAAAATAATTTTCTCAAGTATTCAATTGGTAATCTCGATTTGTGCACCATTAACAATATCTCGACTATGATGTTATTGAAATCAAATTAATTTTGTCAAGTATTTATTAAGCTAACATTTTCATTTTTTAAACTGTAAGACCACTGAAATGTTTGTGATTGAGTTATTAAAAACCATGGTAATACTTTTTTCAAAAGTATAAATAAGGGCAAGTATGACAGTCTGATCCATATAATTAAAGCCTAACTCTAAAATTTTTTCTTTTTTTCAAATTGTTGAAATTATTAATCTCAATCCCACTTTTGATTAATTACTTAGCTATGATAGTAATGAAATCAAATATATTACGACAACTATTCAGCATAACCGAAAATTTCATTATTTAAACTATAAATACACTGTAAGTTTATAATACAATTAATAATATCATTGGTAAAAATTATAGTAAACTTAACTTTACTTATGACTCTACTTGCCCGGCCGTCTCGATAAAATTTTATCCTTTACAATATCATGTAGTGTATGATTACCACATTTTTTTGGGCGAATAGCTAAATGTTTTTATTTAAGATCATTAACTTTATCATACATTTTTTTTGTAAATTTTCATCGGAGTATGGTGTGTCGAACGTTTTGAATTTGACCAAGACGGCCGGGCAAGTAGAGTCATAAGTAAAGTTAAGTTTACTATAATTTTTACCAATGATATTATTAATTATTGTATTATAAACTTACAGTGTATTTATAGTTTAAATAATGAAATTTTCGGTTATGCTGAATAGTTGTCGTAATATATTTGATTTCATTACTATCATAGCTAAGTAATTAATCAAAAGTGGGATTGAGATTAATAATTTCAACAATTTGAAAAAAGAAAAAATTTTAGAGTTAGGCTTTAATTATATGGATCAGACTGTCATACTTGCCCTTATTTATACTTTTGAAAAAAGTATTACCATGGTTTTTAATAACTCAATCACAAACATTTCAGTGGTCTTACAGTTTAAAAAATGAAAATGTTAGCTTAATAAATACTTGACAAAATTAATTTGATTTCAATAACATCATAGTCGAGATATTGTTAATGGTGCACAAATCGAGATTACCAATTGAATACTTGAGAAAATTATTTTAAAGGTAGCATTTAATTATGAGGACTAACCTAACATACTTTCTCCCATATGTACTTTGGAAAAAATAATTTAAACGATTTTTGATTAATATTTGTGCAAAAACATCGCGACTTCCTGGAGACTGTCATCGCCGAGGCCAGATTTTGACCTTGTGCGCCGAGCGGGTTACGCGGGGTGATATTTCCTCGGCAAAATCGCGGCTTCCTAGAGAAAGTCGTCGTCGATTCCGGATATCAACCTGATGCTTCGAGCGGTCATTCTAGAGTAATATTCTCGCGTAGAACCTGTAATTTCGTGGAGAAAGTCATCTTCGAGTTTCGAGTTCGACCTGGTGCCCCGACCGGGCTACCCAGGATAATTGCGAGAATCTTGATGTCGAGAGAAAAATCTACATGTATTGTTTAAATAAAACTCATACATATCAAATCGATGCGCAGCATCTATACATAGATACATTTAGCCTTATTAATTAATTAAATCGACGATATGAAGTTGGCCGTGAGACTACGTGAGACCGCGTGAGACCGCGTGAGACCGCGTTTTGCGTGAGAGCGTTTTTTCGTCGGAGATTTTTTCTTTTATCATTCGTATTTAGTTAATACTGCGTTTTTCGGAGACTATGAATACACTATTTTTGGTCACTTTTTACGAGGAATCGATTTACCGAATCAGAATTATCGTATCTTTTATAGATTTCAAATAATAACGTTAGGTTGTTTTCGCGGGTCCCGAAAATCGCGATTCTCGCGTATATGAGGAGCGTGGAGTGACGCTGCTCTCGTCTGCCATACTTGCCATTCGGAGCGCGACACGCGCTCCTCGACTCGAGGGACGTCTTCGCGCGAGTATTAGAAAGTTGAAGGATTAATTTGCTGCTGCCACAGCTATCTCCATATAGCCAATGTAATTGTACGCGCGCGGCAGATCCTCGGGATTAAGAATTTAAATTGAGCGTTTGATGCACGTGTCCACGATAAGTGATAAAGCTCCCTTTGTCTCTCTCTCTCTAGCTTGCTCTCGCTCTCTCGATCTTGCGATCTGTCGCGCGCGGAATTAGTTTCCAATACCGTTTCACAATTAGAACACATCAGCTCTCTCTGCCTTCATCTATAAACGAATTACGCGGATAATATAATATAGACTCGCACACGTGCGATACGTATCGAGATCGTTGAATAATTAGCTCGATCTTTTGAAATCGTAATATCGGAGTGCGTCTCCCCGGGATCGCTGTAACTTTTAAATAATGGAATTTACGGTAAATTGAAAAATTCACCCCATGGTATTTATACACCCCTACATATATATACGTGCACGTATTAATATATATATGTCGCTTGTGTGCCAAGAAGAGTATGAGGGACGATGCACTCACAAGATCAAATCGCAATATATATCGAGCTTTTTCCGAAATTGGTAAAGCTTCGTTGTTGCCGCTGCTGTTTTTTTTTTGTTCTCGGTTATATCAAACGTCAATTCTTTCGATGCCATATATATATGTGTGTGTGCCCGTATACACTCACGTATCGACGCGGTTTTTACCCGGCACAGCTCTCTCGAGCTCTGTGCGAGGTTAAAGCGTATATACGCGGCGAAGGTGAAGAATAACGGCGTTCGGATGTCACAACTTTCACGCGGCGCGGCGGCGGCGATAAAGAAATGGGAACGACGCGCGCGAGCGAGCGCATCTTTAGAGAGGGCAGAGAAAAGCTGCTATCGACTTTTATTGTATGTTTGATGGATGTATCGCAGCCTCTCCGCGCGTGTTGCATGTATTTTTAACGTAGTTTTTAATAATATATAAATAAGCGTTGTGAATGCGCTGGGAAATTGTGTAAAAAAAAAAAGAAAAAACTTTGGCACAGTTTTGACGATAAATTGCGATTTAAAAGCAGCTCGCAAACGTGTACTATGTGTGTGTGTGAGTAGAACCAAGCACGCGTGCATGACGGTTCTCTCTCTCTCTCTCTCTCTCTGCCGATCGAACGAAATTCCGCTCTATAGTAATTGCGATGATTTCGTCGAGTACAGCCCCAGCAACGGCTTATATACCAGCGCGTTCGACTCTCTCTCTCTCTCTCTCTCTCTGAGTAAGAGTGGCGCGCACACGAGCTATATAGCTATACAGCAGTTCGGCTGTATATACAGAGAGAGATAGCTCGAGCTCTATAGGCCCCGCAGCCCTTCGAGCTTGCAGCGCAGAGCTTTAGCTCGCTCGCTGCAGAGAAACCGATGCGAATTATTGGAGCGCTCAAACTACCTTCGGGTAATTGCAATTATCTCAAAGCAACAGTTCGAAGGCTTTGCGCCGAGGAATATTGACTGATTGATTGCGTTTTAGTATAAAACTTAAACTGTGTAAGACTAACGGCGGCTGCTAGAGACTCGCAAGCTCGCGCACGCGCGTCTCGAGACACACGAGCGAAAACTCGATGGAATATCATAATCTTGACTGCAGCTCGAGCGAGAGAGGCATACGTCTTCACGGTAGAGTATATTTTGTAATTCCAAGACGCGCGATCGGATATGAAATGTATTTGACGAGTTTATTAATGCACTCAGTGAACAAGTCGCATCACGCGAATCTCCAGCGAGCATTTATAACTCCGTAACTTGATTTTTTTTTGTTTTAGATTTCTCCAGAGGTGAATCCGTCACGACGTGTCTATATATGGCTTTCCGAGCGACCTCGAGCTGTCTCGCCAATTGCGAGCTAGCAACGTATTGTGTGGAGCCTGCAGCGCGGCATCTCCGCAGATAAGGAAAAGCCAATGAATTGCCCATCGTCGCGTTCGGTACCGCTGGCTCGTAAATTTTCCACCCTTCCTCCCCTCTCATCCTAATGGATTCAAACTGCCTCGGCCGACGCGCGGCAATACGTATAGAAAATAACAAGGGGACGTAGCAGCAGCAGCAAAAGTAGGACAATCGACGAAGACATTGAAAGTTCATATATATATCTCTCTCTCTCTATGGGCGCAAGAAAAGAGAGAAACAAGCTCTAGCCAGCTAGCTAGCGCCGGGCGCCAGCAGTATATATAAGAGCTATAGGGCAAAAAATGAAGATAGAAGTAGCAAAACTGGATCGGAAAGTCGTTGGGATTTCTTCGATACCGAGTTAGCCAAACAAGATATCTTCGGAGCCGAGACTCGAGTCGCTCGCTAGCTCTCGGACCATATAATATACTATATATGTGGCATTACATTAGTTGCCTAGCGCAGTAGTAGCTTCTCAGCATCCTGAAAAGACTGATCCAAGCAATACGTTTTTTTTTCTCTCTCTCTTTTTTTTTCTCTCTACCGAGCAAACAAACTGCACGATGTTACTTTTCATGTGTTTCGTTTTTATTTTCGTCCATTTCTCGTCTCTCCCATATATATATACACACACAGTACCGACTCTCTGGATCTTGTAAACACACAATATAAAGCTGATGTATTTATATTACCCGAGCGCGCGCGGAGTCGCTAAATAACACGGATTTTCCTTCTTATGGTAAATTGAAAAGGGAGAAGATGTATATAAACGCTGGGAGGAACAAAAGTAATAATAATTACTCGAGCAAAGATTTTTATACGTACCTGAGAAAACGTACTACGCCCCCCCTGCCCTCCCACGTCATTTCTGTGCGTCTGATTGCTTCGGAATATCTGCTTCATCGCAATATGAGAGACGTCATATCGGATGAGCGCACGCCTAAGTATAACAGAGAGAGAGAGAGAGCGAGGCATAAACGTAGCTCAGCCGTTGCAAGCTCTAATATCGCTGTGTGAGTGAGTGTGTGTGTGTGTGTGTGTGTGTGTACCGCTGAACGACGCGCCGGTAGTCTTGAGTCATTGTCATGGCTCATATTAGCATCTCAGCTGCTTCTCTCGGGCTCGGAGTGGCGTGTGCAGCAGCAGCTATTATACACTCTGACTTTGACAATCTCGCGGTCTCTGAACTTTCTCTCTCTCTCAGCTCTCTCGCTCAGCTCGTTGTGCGCAATTCGGCTACTACTACTACTACTACTAATACTAGCTGGCTGCTGCTCCTATTCTCGCGCGCGAGCTCAAGCTCCTCTCAATGACTCGCTCGCTCGCGACGAGAGAGCAGGGAGAAAACGACGCTTTAATGAGATGTGTTCAGACGCGCGTCTCGGCGTAAACTTCGAGCTCGTGCCGAGTTTACATGACGTGAGTGGATTTTTCATTCAAAACTTTAAACCCTCTCCGCGCGTATCAGATTTATACTGTAGTTGCCTAGCGTAGAGATACGAGAGGATGCGCTTCATGGCAATGACTCCGCGCGAATCGTAATAATACCCCGTGAAAAAGCTCGGAGGAAGGTATAAGGGCACCGGCAAAAGAAGAAAAAAAGCAGAACAGACAGCGAGCTTTCGTGACGCACGCAGCGCGAGCTTAAGAGAAAAAGGGACACACAGGGAACGCGTAGATATAGAGCTGGTAAAAGCGCGCGTCTGCCTGGCTGGGCGTCCAATGAGGATCAGGTCTTCTACGCGCAGAGGAAGAAAACGCAATAAGTTGCACGTCGTGTATCTTCTTGCGCTATCTCTCCCTCTCCCTCTCTCTCTCTCTCTCTCTGTCGTGTACGTATACACGCAGAGAAAAAGACAGTGGATGACGAATGGCTCTAATAATCGCGGCCGACTGTATATATACATGTACGCCCCTCTATCAACCTATCATATACGCGACGGGCGCGAGTATAGTACATCGCACGGAAAAGTATATGGCAATATGGCTGGGATTGCAGTAGTACTACTGGCGCGAGCGCGGAGACAAAAGACTATTTCCTATGTGTAACAAAGACGGATTATATATATTTTGTGATCGATGGTGGTATAGAAAGGCAAATATAATATTTTTGCGCGACGATGGTAATTTTAGGATTGAATTTGCTCGACGGGCGACGAGAAGCTGCAGTACATTTTTTTATATATCGGCGAGTGTGTTTTCAGCCAAAAAGTTGGCAGGCCGGGAGAGTTATATGAGAATCGGTATAAACCGCGCAAAAAACATTCCCTAAAACAAGACATCAGAACCACCCGTCCTATCTTGAACAATACCTTTTATCCTCTTAGCCCGTTCTCAGCTGCGACTGGAATGAAAAAAAAAGTAGAGAATCACGAAGTTCTCGCGGCTGTGTGTGTTGTGTAGGTGTTTGATGCTACTACTATACGCGAGTGCGAAAAAGACATTCCTACGAAAGCTCACGCGTTTACTCTTCCTTCGTTTTTTTTTCTCTCTTGTCGCGTGGCTAACTCGCTGGATATCTCTCTCTGTGCTCTACTATCTCTCTACGCTAAGAAGCGACAGAAAAAGCGCAAGACGCGTCGTCGCGCCGTCAACGCCAACGCCACCGCCGCCACACAGCCTCGTACGAGCGCCTGTACAAGAACGAAGAACGCAGAAGAAGAAGAAGAAGAAGAAGAAGAATTCGCTTGTGCTCCGTCGCGCGAGAAGCGATGTCTCTTCTCTTACTCTCTCTGGTTTTCACGCACAGAGATTCCTACCTTTTTTTTGCTCGGCGCGATTTTCACGCTAGGCGTAAAATCGAAAGCCAGTCGCTCGCGCACACGAGCATGGAAATTTTTTTCGGCTGTTGCATGATGAAAAAAAAAGAAAGGAAAGGAAAGAGAAAAAGGGTGACGCGAGCTTTTAGCCCCAGTAATAGATATAACCATCCCGCATTCGTCGCTCGTCTCATTCAATGTGTATGATGTGAATTCTATTCATGAATTGGAATCATCAAAAGACAGGATGTCACAAAAGGAAACATTCGATTTCGCGTGCATATTTTTTTCTTTCGACAATTTCAACGTTAATGAATTTTTGAAAATGTATTCACGAGCCCACTACCAACTCAACGGTCAGATTGAGAAAAGCTCTGCGAATATTACCCATTCGAAATCGAAACCAAAAAAGCTCGCTTCCTCTCACGCGTGCGCGCGCGTGGATATGTAACATGTAAAACTGCGCGTGCAAATACATCTTTTCATCGAGAAAGAGAGAGAGAGAGAGAGAGATCGAAGCTCGCAGTAACAATTCATGCGTGTGGCTGGCGCAGATCGAGCAATCTCTGTTTGCGATCTTCGCCGCCGCCCAACGTCGATGAAAAATCGACGAAGCAGCGTATTTTCGCTCGCACGCGTGCAAAAATAAAAAAAAAAAGATCGCGAACAATGGAGTCCAAATCGCTTGGGTGCGCTTTCAATATCGTATCAAGATATCGCCGCGGCCAATAACTGACCTCTCCGTGGAGCAAAAAAAAAAAAAAAACGGGTAGGTAGGGTGAGGAGGAAAAAGGAGGCCAGGTGCAGCTCCTCTCTCTCTCTCTCACGCTCCCTGCATGGCTAGCGCACGGAGTTATTACGAAAAAAATCGTACGTACGTATATATATATATTGGCAAAGGTAAGAGGCGCAGAGAGGAAGAGATCGGCCAATTAAAAAAGCTCGACCCCGAGCTTAACTCTGATCGATATAGACACAGTAGAAACGACAGAGCTTATATCCATTCTCTGTACCGATAAATATCGTATTGGGAATTTGCGTGTAAATACGTATCGTTGCATACGACTACATATCCCGTAAGCTCGATATAGTCGTCTCTCTCTCTCTCTATAATTTCGCGATCGTATAACCATACACTCGGAGTGCATTGTGCTGTTATGCGCAAAGTTCCTCCGGCACATACACACACGCCGGCTCCGACTGTACGTGCCCCGCGCCGAGAACTGCACTACACTATACTACACACGCTTCTAGCTCCTTCTTCGCGCGCGCATATACACACACACACGCTCTCAGCTCGGCTTCCAAGTTACATATACAGATACACATGTGCTCGGTGCATGTATACACGTTGCCGTGAGCAAGTTTATTAGTACTTCACGCATTTACCGCGCGCGCGCACGCGAATCTGTTTCCGTGGCAAAATTATTGGCTAATAGAGAGGAGTACTCGATGCGCGTCTTGGAGCGAGTTGCCTGGAGGCGCCGTTATACACCGCAGTTTACTTCTTCTTCATCCCTTTTTTTTTAATGCGTGAAACTGGAGCAAAGGACTCGAAACACGTATTCAAGTTGGAATTAAAGATAAATCACCGAGTGCGAGCGTTGTAAGTATAGAGGTTTGCGCGAGTACCTCGGCGAATCCTATAAAATCTACCGAGTATATAGGGGATTCTCCGGGGCTTCGTTTAAACGTCTTTGCCCGCGTAGCTCACGACCTACTCTCTAAGTATGTCTTTCGAATCTAAAAGAGAGGCCAATGCCGTAAAAAATTGTTAAACAAAACAAGGGTCGATAAAAGGCTAGCTTTATGCGAATAATCCTCGTCGATTATGGTCTCGAGCGCAACTACGACGACGACGACGATGGCCCCCGACGTTATACGCAAGTGCAGCACAGCAGCAGGGAGAGGAGGAGGAGGACAAAGAAAGGCTTTGGCCTATAACCCCCGTGTATAGGAGCGTAGATTATTATGAAATATAGTCAAGCAACGTATAGCGCGCGCGGGGCTTCGCTTTTATGGACTTGTGTGTATTTTACAAGAAGCTTGCCGGGCGCGCTCGCTAGGATATATATATATAACGATGGAGTGATTAGTGAACGCCGAGGAACTTTATAGGAGTGTATACCTGGAAATAACCTTTTATGACACACTCGACAGGCAAATATTTTGCGGTGCTGCGCGCGAGGGAGGAGGAAAGTATAGTAAGAACGATTTAGAGTTGAGAGAGAAAAGACGTTTTTGCCTGAGGAAAAAAAATAGAGTATATTGACCTCGATGTATATTGAATATTTTTGGAGAATACACTGCACTCTAATTGACCTCAAAAATTCAATCGACACGATTCCCGATAATCCAATTAAATCATCGTTTAATTTGCTTAATGTTTTATAGCGCTACTTATTATCGGACGTTGTATTTTTACTTCTATATCGGGCGAAATACTGAGGGAAGATTATTTGATATGTTTAAAAATTTTTCATGGATCTCACAATGTCTAGTTATTAAATTTAATTATTCAATAAAGCTGCTATGATTAAATTAATTCTCTTTCAAAAACGGGAGCGGCTCAGTGTGCTGGAAAGCGATGTTTATCAATCACTGATTGAGTTTGACGATAGTCGTTTTGTAAGTAGGCAACCTTAATCCGAAGCTCAAATACGCGCCGGACAAATATTCGTCGTCCTGCGAGTTTCCAGTATATATAGTCTCGATTCAACGGTATAATCGATAAAACGTCCTTGGCATCCTTTGTAAAACTTTTTGAATAAAATAGGCGCAATGCACTCGTATCTTTTCATGAAATATATTTGACAACCGCGGGTATAATACGTACACGCGCGATATATACTTCGGGTTAAAAAGATAACGAAAGAAAGAAAAAATAAATATAAGGCCAAAAGCTTTGGATACATTTCACTTTCTCACGCGATTTTCTTAGCAGATACGCGCGCGGGCGGACTATACTCGTTGTAGCGCAGTAACCCAAGAGCAGGATGAATTTATATCAAGCTGCACGTGAACGATTTGACCTGATTTTCAAACTTCCCTTTTAACTTCTTCGCGGGGCTTGCATTTTTTATACGCTATGAGCTTTTAATACTTTGAGAAAACAATCCGATTGGAGGCAATGATTTTGTGTTTGTTTTCAATTCAAAGTTTTTCGAAACACGATTCGAAGTAAACAGGAAATTTTGTTTCGTATCCTGTTGCAGAATTTTTTTTTAACGATCAGTGCGTTACAGGTACATAAAATTATCTTGGTGCACGGTTATTTAAAACTTCATAATAACCAGGCTGCTGTATATCATCGAACTATTTTACACGAGCTATTTTTGGAATGTATCGAATCTTTGCATTAAATATGAAGAGTGGCGTGTGGCTAAAAAAGTTCCCTTGTTTAAAATTTGTAAATAACCCGGGAAATGGATTTACTGAGCGAGAGAGCGAGAGAGAGATCTGGAAGGAAAAATATTTCATTCAATACCGTCTGTCAGCTGCTCATAATAAATTGATGTCACGTTTTTACCTTAGAGAGCGAGCAGACGTCCGATAAGTTGATTCGTTGACATTTAGCCGATAAGTCGACGCACGTTTCTCTTTTTGTCTTCTTCTTGAGACGAGAGAGCGAACTAACTAGCAAAAAAAAAGGAAAAATTCAGCTCGCGAGTCGAGAGAAATCATTAACGAAGAAAATTTTTTCAATGAATATTTCAGGATTGACAATAAATAATCGGTTTCCTTTTAATAGTAATTTCTATACGTGTATCTCCTCGTCACGGTATCAGTTTAATCGACTCGATGAAAATACGTGCTCGATACGCGTCGTTAATTCGCAGCCGGAAAATTCGCCGATTTTATATAATTATTCTGAGAATCAGATCTCAATCATGTCGAGTTGTTTAGAGCGGTATACCGCTAATCGATTAACCGCTTATGCAGCTTCAATTCATCGTCCCCACCTGCCTCTATATTTGTGTGTGTCTCTGTCTCTATTCTCCGTCTCCTCTTCCCTCGCAGACCCCCGCAAACTCTTTAGGGAAAAGCTAAATAATTCGATGAGCAATAGAGCCGAGCTCCCAAAGTTGTAACATCCCCGCGCCGTCCCGATGCGGACCGATGCGATGCCGCTGCGCGACAACCGCAGCCTGTGTATATGTGCGCGACCATTTTGAATGATCTCCTGGGCCGTGAATGACGTATCTCTATCTATTTACAATAAGCATTCATTTGAATTAAGCGACTGCAGCTATCAGTACTGCCGCATCGGAATTTGTAGTAATTTACTCAATTGCAGTGCGACGTCGCTTTTTACCTTATTGTCGAAATTAAATTATGAAATTATTATTTCCAACTAAAGTATCGTTGTTGAAGCGAATCGTAAATTTTAAGCAGATTTAATGTTAAATCAGATTTAATCATCAATTCAAGTAACTGATACCGAATTTTATTTATTACATTTAACATTAAATTTTGTTGAAAATCGATATTTTTAACATAAATTGCTCAAATAATGCATGCAAATGGAAAATTATTTTTTATGCAAAAAAAATAACAAAATATAAATTGTCATTAAAGTTGCTGATAAAATTGTAAGAGTTCAATCATAATTAAATCCAGCATATGCCACTAGATGGCGAGAACCTGAATATCTGTAAATCTCCAAGTGGCAAAGTCACAATAATGGTATAAGTGAAGGTACTGTGTTAAAGATTCAGTCAAATTTTCTGATTAATTTCCTCACCGATACCTATCTTGGCAAGATCCTTCTCGAAATAGAAAATAACAAAGCCAAAATGCAAAAAAAAAAATAAGAAAGTAAATTAAAGAAACGCCGGAGCGTAAACAAAAACAAAAAAACAAAACAAAGCCAAGCGAGGAGCAACCGTATATATATAGCTTGCGGGCATGTGGTGCTCGCGAAAATTGAGAGACTGAAGAGGCGCCGTCTGCCTGACTGCCTGCCTGGTTACATGTATACATGGACACACACACTCACAACAAGAAGCTCCGAGTATATATAAGTTTTGCAAACGCCAAAGTTTTCGCCCGGAATTTCGAAATAGCGCGTCGCTTGTGCGAGAAATTGATGCGGCCGGGATGGAGTTACTATTGTACACACATATATACACACACCTATACACTCAGCGATGACTGGCTTGGTTGAATATACAGCTATGCGCCGCCTCGGCAGTCGGGGAAAGGCACGGAGCCGCAGTTGGCCTGGCCTAAATATACCAACTACTGCTGCTTACGACGCTGCTCCTCGCGCAACTTTCGATGAAACGGCCGTTATCCCGCGTATACGTACGTATACTCTATACACACCGTGATGCATACACACGTATAGTACAGTAGTGTACGAAGCCGAGCGCGCATGCAAATTTAATTTAGGCATAGGGAATGTTGCGTTTATTATTAAATTCCCGCGGTCCACGCGCAAACTCTCCTCTCCTCGAGCTTTATATATACTCTCGTTCGGCTATGACGCAAGCCTTGATGAAGCTCGGACACAGCGACTTATGCACACTATAGCGTGTGCACAATAATAAGAGAAAGATGGATATGAGCGCGGTGGAAGAGTAAACAAAAGATTAACCAAGTATTATCTCCGGTGGAGTCAATTACTCGTGTTATGTGCCGCTCGTTTATTAGTTTCCTTTCGAGATTTTTCAATGCCGATCATCTCTGAGTAATTTTATCATATGCTTCCCTCTTCCGCGAGTATACATGCGCAATCTTACGGAATTTAACTTTAAACTTACGCGTTTCGTCGACAAAGTAACGAACGAAATTGAACTCGACTCGAGTTTGAACAATCCTAGGCAGACACGTGGCGTATAAAACACATACACACTCATTATATTTATTTCGAAAGCTGCTTTTTCAACTCGGGCGTCGTTTCGACGACTCGATGAAAGAGACACGCGAACTCTTGGCCAAGAACAGCCAGTAGTGTACATAATGCCCGGGAATTTTAAATCTAGCTGCGACTCGGCAGGCGCAGGATGAAGTGTACTCCTTCGTTTCTGTGTATGCTGCGAGTGTATGCATGCGTGTACGTACTGGGAGTAAAGAGGAGGGTTCGGGTAGGTGCGCAAATTGGTGTTGGGAAAAGGAAACGGAGCACGCGCAGCTGCAGCAGCCGTGTTTGGAGTTTTCGGGACTTGCTGCTGCTGCTTACTGAGCAGACGTAAATGAGACCGGGGAAACTTGGGGCTTTTTTCGGAGCGTTGAGAGAAAGAGAAAGAGAGTCTAGCTCTAGCTACGGTTTATTTTCTTCCTTTCGTCGTCTTCGTCGTCGTCGTCGTGCATCGCTACGCGTGTTATATACGTTACAGCTCGCCTCGGTGGCGTGTACTTCTTCCTCTCTCTCTGTTTTTACTCCACGTTGAAGAATATGCGCTTTTTGCCTCGGCTTAAGTTCCTACACACGTACGCGTAGTAGAGTTTGCGTCTGCTGTTGTGTGGAAATGACATGATATTATTATTGTGACGAGACAAAGAAGAAGATTCTTGTATCGTACCATACGAAATATTTGGCTGCGTGGCAGGATTTCCTGCGCGGCCCAACGCGCGATATGAAAAACAGAAAACGAGAACAAGAACCCGTTTCCAAAAATTCCGCATCTTTGTCGTGTGCTCACGTGCATCCCAACCAAAATAAAAAGAAAAAAACTACGAGCGCGACGTCTTATCGAATGCAACTTACATACTTTTTACACGAAGCAACCTCAATATACCTCGAGCGCAATATGAAAATTCCGTATATGTACGGCGTATGAAAATCTTATCCAGCGCGCGCGACAGTTATGTGTGCAGCTACTGCGTTTTCTTGAAAATATATCGTATAATATGCAACGAGCGTTACATCATAAATTTTGCAGCTGTGCACTCCGACGTATTACCCAAGATCGAGCCGAGCGAGCTACCACCGCCCGCTGGGCGCAGCTCGGCTCGAGTATTATATTATATACGAAGTGCATCGGGAGTTCGTGATGCATCGTTTGTCCGCGCGGCGGCGGCGCCACCACCACTACCCGTCGAACTCGATGTGTCACTTTGAGAGGCTGCATCTGTTTCCCACGCGCCCAAAACCGAACTACGGAACTCGTTCGGTATATAAACAATGTTCGCGTGTGCCTCTCTCTCGTCTACTCTTCTTTGCCTATATAATACGTATACAATGGAGAGAGCGAGAGAGAGAGAGCACGTGCCTATATGTGTGTGCGTGAGAGCGCAGCTGCGACATTTCGATCCAGCGCGAGCAAAAGAGAGAAATAAGCGGACACGCGCCTACACAGTAGCGACTCGCTCGAGGACCATCAATTTCTCGTTCAAGCGGCCGCGGAGGTGCACCTCTCGAACGATTTATCAGCTGTCGATCGGTCGCCCCCCGATGTGGCGCGTGCCATTTGGCCCGTTAGCTGTTAGAGCATCGCCCAAGCAAACATGTTTGTTGTGGATACAGGTACGCAGGTGCAGACTGAAAAAGTAAAAAAAAACCAGCGCTTAAACGTATATATACCCCCGAGTTCTGCAGCGGGCCCTGCAGCAGCAGCGCTAATTGTAAAACAACGCCGTGGCGCATTACGCGAGAGCATCGCGCAACATTGCCATTAGCGCGCGCGCGGAGTAACGAAAGTTTTATCGGTTGTTTGAATTCCGAGACCATCATCATCGCGCGGCGCGCGCGATTCGAGTGCTGGTGTATATACTATATGCTCGTTATGTACGTATAACGTTAGCGCAACGGCAGCAGCAGCAGCAGCAGTGGAGGCTGTTATATCGAAAGTAGCCATTATTTTTAATTGACCCGCCCCGTATTGTTGTCGGTGTATTACGCGCGTGCAGCATATCATATTCGTTTTTGAACATCGGGCTCGGTGCGAGGCAAACATCCCGCTACTACTCGTTTGTGCAACTTTAAGAGCTCGCGCGCGCGCGCGCACAAAATATAATGGAAAATCAATGCAGCAGCAGCAGCAGTTACTGGGGGTGGGCGCGTATGCTGCTCATCAATCGCGCGCGCGCCTTATAAAAAGCAGAAAATATCGAGCCAAGACATGGATATTTAATTATCCCTTATCCATTTACGAAAGGGAAAAAATGCTGCAAATTTTTACAGCTCCATCGCTCCCAGGTTACTACGAATACATATGCACACACACGCAGGTAAAGCCCCGGCCGCGATGAGCTCGTAGCCGCGCGCGCGCGCATCGATTAAAGACCATATAACCCGTGCAAACGCATAATTAGTCGGAGCTGCTGGGGCTTGTTATTTCAGCGTTATGTTACGTATATGCGCACCGCATTCATGCGATTCTCGACGAAGCTATATAATACAGCTATAGCAGCTTCGGCGTCGAGTGCAAAAACGATCAGAGCGCGCGAGATGCGCGCGGGTGTTTATTTTCAAATAGGCTCGCGCGATTTCTGCTTTTTTTCAATCGGCCGCGTGCTGCGATGCCGTTAGGTGCCGGGCTGTATGCACGCGTTCTTATACACACATACACCCAATCGCGTATCTGTGCTGCTGCTGTTGCGCTGCTGTGGGTATGTGCAGAGGGTGCGATAGCGGAAAATGAATGCCTCGGCCTAGTGCACCGGTGCACTGCAATGCAGCGCCAGACATACACACGTATACGAATTGGCTCGCATAGAGCAAGAGAAAGCTGCGCATAAGTGTGTATTCTCGTATGGCAGTGCAGTAGTAGTAGCAGCAGCAGCAATAGTAGCAGCTGAGGCGTGCAGTCAGAGAGAAAAAACGAGTCTAACTCGGCCTCGGCTCTTGTGACTCCTTTTTTTCCCTCTCTCTCTCTCTCTTCTTTCTGCGCCCAGTAGTACCCGGAGTAGTCCCTTTCTCCCGTTTATCTTTGATCTTTCAATTTCTCATACTTTTCCTTGCGCCGCTGCTGCCGCTACGTAGCGTGGAAAGCGAGCTACTTTGGCTCTCGCAGCACACGTACGCGCAGCGTATACATACACGCACACATTCGTACAGGCAGTAGAGTTTATCTCTTTGTGTATGTGCGAGCACGAGAGAGGAAGAGAAATAGAAACGTGAGTGTGTCTGGGGTTATATATATATATACGTATTATATAAAAACTGGATCGAATCGCAGATGTCTTCGTCGCCCCCTTTATACCGTATACTACTGCGAGATATTTGAATGTTTCTCGTAAAAAGACACTAGACTCCGTAAAGGGAAAAGGGTAAATTCTCTCAAATGTATGCGCATACGTTTTACTAATGACCGTATGACAAATATATATACTCGTGGCCCTCTTGCCCTCTCGTGCTGGAGACTCCCGGAGCTATGAAAATATATTAAAAAGCATAAAAATATATTTATCAAATGCGAGTCTCGTGCCGGGGAACTTTTTCACTTTTATGCGCTCTCAGTGGTATAAGTCAATTATGGTCAGACGCGTATCATTTTTGCAAATTATAAAATGACTTTAACCCGAATTTAAGGGTTATAATAAAATTCCCCTCGATAAAAAAATATCTTAATGCTCGGGCTGTGTAGTATACGTATGCCCGAAGTGAAAAAGAGGCTATCACCTCTCCGTTCGAGGTCAGTGAATACAATGAGCAATTTTTTTTTTACCAACCATACCCAAGGCGTATATGTACGTATGTGTGTGTGTGTGTGTGTATACGCCCTGTAGCCCCTCTAATTGTCAGATTGCGTGTCTCGGAGTTTCTCAATGGATAAAAGAGAGCTCGAGGTGGATGTGGCAAAATAGCTTTGAGCTTGTCGATAAGAACAGGTGTATACCTTCGTCTCTGTACATTGGGCGTAACAACCCTAATGCGCGAGCACTACAACCAGAGAATGTGTAGTGGCGGCTTCGAGGGTTGTATTTTGAGTTTCACGAATTAAAATAAAAAAAAGCACTCGCTGCGATGAATTTCATCGATCTGAAAATTCCCTAATACGAAACCATTGAAATACTAAAATATATAGATCAAACGAATTCGAATCGATGGCAAACACGCCGTTTCACCTCGCTAATTGCAATATTTTCCTCTTGACAAATTGTACACATTCGGAGAATACGTTACTACGCTATCGCGATAAAATATATACTATCGCGCGGGCAGTATATTTTATGAAGAAAAAAGGAAAATATCACATCGGTTTATATACTCGGGGAGGGTGGAGACGTCCGACAGTCATTGCGAGTAGTAATAGCGAGCGCCGTGCATGGAAGCTACGATGGTCTTTATTCCTCTTTTTTTGGATACACACACACAAAAAAAGGGTCGATTATTGTGCTTCGCTAATCGAGCGTGTAACGGCACCGTGGAAATTTGTTTCTACGCGTTGCGCATACGTGTCTATGTGTGTGTGTGTGCGCGCGAACTGCTATAATACCGGTACTTCTAATTTTCGCGAGTGTGTCGCCCGCCGTACAGATAGTCTGGTCTAGCCTGGCAGTCGAGGCAATATATACACGATGCGACGCCCATAGTATAGAGAGAGAGAGAGAGAGACAGAGAGTAGTATAGTATGGCAGTCATTAGGGTGTAATCGCCATTGCACGTGTCCCTCTTCGTGTGTGGCATGTATCTTATATCTCGCTCGATTAATCTTTTCTTTCTGGGGCGTTTCCAGGCTTGATGGCCGTCATGAATGTTGCTAACGAAATTTAGCCTCCCACATCCCTGCTTTGAATTATTTATCCACGTGCGTACATTAGATCCTTAACAAATATCACGAGTAAAGAGGCTGCGCGACCATTTCCATCGTATATAATACATAATTCTCGAGAAAAGCTCGCTCAGTGTACATAATTCAATTCGTACTATTATTTTCGAAATACGAGCGAGCCTATTAAATTTTGCTCGGCGCGCGGCAAAAAATGAAATATTGCTGGCGGGGTACGCAGTTCGATTCAGTGGTGTATCGAGCTCCGCAGGAAACAAAAGCAAGCGCGGCGCGATGCGGTACAACAAGCAACGGCGCGGCGATGGCGGCGTCAGAAACTCACAGATTAATAAACTCCCCGGAGACTCGTGCCAACCGCAACAATGCGAGAGCGGCCCAACGCCCGCGCGCGAGCCAACACCACACGACGTATAATACACCCACTCACACACACACACATCGGAGAGAAATTCACAGACGGCAAAAAGCGAAATATATACGTATAGTGGTATATCATCGATCGCTGCTTCTCGCGCGTCTTAAACAATTAACTGTATCCATCGTGAATGCGTCGCGATCTGTGCCCTGCGCACATATGATGTATGCGACGCGTTGTACAACCGCACGCGCGTCGACTCTCGATACATATAACAATCGGCGACGTACATGTTCACGTCGGTCATGCATGCCTGGCTGGCTGGCTGGCTGGCTGCAGCGCAGTATTTTCGAACGGTCCCTGGCGAGCGCCAACGAAGAATGATAACGACTGCCATGCGCGCGGGATATAACGATGTGTAACTCGAATACGCGAGAGAGGCTAAGGGCACCCTGGTGGCAGTTTCGGATTCCTCTGCTCTACTCTGCTCCTCGCTCGCTCGACTGTACACGAATATAACGTACGATGTATATAGATGTATCCATACGTATGAACGGGCTTATGCATAATACACGGGTGTACGTAGAGAGGAGGACGAAAAAAAAAAGAAGGAGTCAGCGCTCGACACCAGTGGAACGTTTTTGACCTAGCGGTAGAATGGAACGGTTCTTTGTTTCTTGCGGAACGTATAGGTGTGTGGGTGCGCATGTTATCGTTGCAGAAATTCAATCAGCTGCGAAACTTCTTTCGTAGCGCCCGTTTTTTTTTATACAATATATAAAAATGGGGCTAATTAAACGTCAACCGTACAGTTTTTGAAAACCTTACAATCCTTGGTGATTCGATATACACGCACATCGAGCCGTCGTTAATTGAAACAGCTCTCTCTCTCTCTCTGTCTCTGTCTTGTGCGCTTTCGAACGACGTACACGTCGCGCGGGCTGCACTTGTTTCAGCGAGAGCTGACAGCGTCTCTCACTCATTCTCAGCTGATGATTCAACATTTTAAATCTGATGATTCCTAAAAATATCATACTGAAATGTAAAAGTCACGGCAGTTTTGTTGAACATTATATTTTACATACGTATGAAAATGTAGAAGAAGAGAGGCACTCATTCATTCTCCGCAGCGGTAGTCATTTCGGGTACGTCAGAAGTATAAAACATTTCGCTCGAGCTAGAGCGAGGTATCGTGTGCATATATACCTGCAATTATTTCTCTCCCATTACCCCCTTACTTAATTGCCCCGGTTATTTTGTTACGGAAAAATTTCTCGTTTGCGCGCGCGCGCGAGCTGCATTTAAAATTTAAATATCATACGCGCGTGGCGCAGACAATAGATCCTCCAGGGCCCCTAAAAGAACATCTCTCTTTCTTTCTTTCTCTCTCTCTCTCTCTCTCATATTTGGAGAGTTAAATTGGATATGGATATCTTTCAAGTGAAGCGCAAAAGTGAAGGGGGAAAATTGCTAACTAACCGAACAAACAATGCACAACGCTTCCTGCGCAGGCTCTTCCGCGGCCGCTTTTATACTTTTATATTATAGCAATTTGCTTCGTTATAGTACCCGAAAGTCCAATATTTTGTGCAAAAATTAAAGAGCGCGCGGCGCAGCTTGTCTGCAAGTATGATAACTAAAAGTCGTCGTAGTTTTTTTTTTTAATACCCCGAGAAATAATCTAAAGTTTGCTTCATCAAAAAGGATGAATGAAAAAAAAAGAAAGAAAGAAAGAAAGAAAGAAAAAAAATCTCGACCCGTGCGGCAGAGAATGCTATTATAGAAAGAATGTTAATGAAATACTTGGCTACAATACGCGTCTAGAATTGCCCTGTGGAAATTGTTATAACGACGCGTGTCTTGCACAAAATTTTTTCATTCAAATTATAAAAACGAGCGAACGTACACTGGCCTCAGTAATTTTAAGTTGGTGGAAAAATGTTGATTACAGCGCCACGCGCTGTAATCGATATTTTGAGCAGTACAGCGGGCCGGGTGACTCCAACCCTTTTGATTCGGGGTATAAAAATTCAAATTATTTTTGAAGCGAACGGAATGCTTTGTTACAGCGGATTTTAGTCGGGCGCGCGATTTTAAAGTCAAATTACTAGAAGTTGACTCCTCTATTCGATTGTTATTTCGTGACGCCGCGTACGCCGACGAAAATTAATGAAAATAATTTAACCTGTACCAACTACAACGTAACAATTGCAAAATCAACATTGAAATGGCAAAATAATTCCATCAAAGGGTCGGCTGAAAGAAAAACATTAGTCAGTTGCAGCTGAAATAGTTTAATTGAAACATTAATTAGGGTGAATCGAGGCATTAAATAATACTTTATTGGCACAAGGACGGGGCGCAGGCAGCAAAGTTTTTGGGTAAAATACTGATAGATATCATTTTAATTAGAGCCGCACCTATAGCCATCCCTATTGCACACACACATACACACACACGAGCCTACTCACATCGAGGAACTCGTTAAACTCGCTCGAGCGAACATATCGCGTACAGCAGTAGCAGCAGCAACGCGGCGCGGTGCATAACTCGCACACATCCGTCCGAACTTTCGTTCGTCGCTCTTCGCTTACACACATACACACACGCGCACATCTGTATAATGCAACTGCGTGCATATGTGTGCATTTATATATATTTGTAAACGAAGCGGGCGCGCGCGGATACACATGCCCCAATGCATAGTCATGTACGCGTGTAAATTTATCAGCTATACGGCGGCATACATACGTACTGCATATATAGCAGGGATCGAGAGCTGACGCACATTCGACGCGGGCACACACACACACGGGGGGAGGAAGAGAAAAACAAACAAGCAAGTATAGTACATTATACGTATGTGTATATAATCCCATTTACGTATACATATTATACCTACCGATATGTAGGTGGAAGCATCCGTAAGCCCGAGCGCTGCTGCAGTCAGATCAGCCTAGCCTTAGAGAGCCAAGTAACACATCACTTTCTTACGTTGACGTGGCCGTGCATACCTGCACCGTTGTATCTATGTGTATATATATGTGTCTGAGAGTATAAACAGTTCACGCGCACCTCAACATATACATTCACGTTGTTACATATACTACACACCGAGCGCGAGGAGGCCGAAACTCACACACCAACTCACAACAGGCCGGGGGTTCTATACTACTACTACTACTACTACGTACTCGCGCTCGTGTGTGCACGATACTCTGTATTTAAGCGCACGAAACTGCCTCTCAGCTGCCTTCGTATATAGTACCTCCGCTTCTCGCTTATACGTCTCTCCTGACCCTCGTCGTCGTTCGCTGCGTCGTCTGCTACTTTCTCGTGTTCGCTTTATGTATCGTATCGATGTATACACACGCGCGCGCGCCGAAGGAAAATTCGAGGAAACAGGAGTAAGCCCGCGCCAAGAGTTATGTTTATATATACCGCCTACAACCTACCTACCTACCTACCTACCTACCCCGCTTTGTAACTGTGCGGCTATATAAAGAGAGAATAATGAGGACAACGTGACACCCAACTCCCTTTTTCGAAAGTTATCGTTCCTTTTCTTTTCTCTCACTCTCTCTCTCTCTTTTTTTTTTTTTTACACAACTGCCTGGAATTCCTTATTGTGACACTTCTTTGTTTCTCTTTTTTCGCGCGAATCACCGGCGCGTTATTATTGCAGTAGTTGTTGCCGTTTTAAAATTAAATGAAAAACTTCGTTATATTGTGTAAGTCGTTATTTCTGTTTTATCCCTCGTAGCAGCAGCAGCGGCGGCAGCGGCAGCAGCAGTAGCAGCTGTCGTCGCGCGCGCACACGATGTAAATAAGCTTCAAAACTTATTTTTATTTTTCGCAAGAGTGCAATTAGCACGCACTGAATCACTCTCGGCAAAAGCTCCACTACGACGACGAAAGTACTTGCAGTCTGCCGTTGTTGGCTTCTTTTCTTTTTTACGCGTTCACACCGTCCTGAAACTTTCTTTTTTTTAGCAAAACTCACACATTTTCAGTCTTCTTGGTTCTTTTTTTACTTTCTTTCACCGAGCAAAAGTTCGTCTTCGACCCCTCACACAGAAGCTGAACAACCAAATTCCAATTTTGGCATCTCATTAGAGAGAGAGAGAGCGCGATACTCGTAGGCTACGGAGAATTTCGAAAGCGTCGAGTCATGACGCGTTACCACTTCTTCGCAAGCTCTCCGACTTCGATGACTAATAATAATACAAAACCATTTGTAATTTTGTTTCAACCCGCAGCGCGTGCCATAACGGAGAATCAGCTGCAGCGCGCGAGGATCGAGCGAGCGAAACGGGCGGCGTGAGGGGGTGGCGGCAGCGTTGGTGGCAGTGAGAGAGTTGCTCGATGCGCGGCTCGAGTACGACTGAAATAGGTTGGCGCGCGCCTCCTGCTTTCAGCCGCCCCGCGTGTGCGCTTTGTACGTGTGTGCCCGCTGCACAGAGAGTAGCAGCAGCGGTGCACACGTACAGTAGGTATGGATATGTACGCGCAGCAGTCGTGCTTTTGCGCCTTGGCAGCAGAGCAGCACCGGCCACCGCGCACCGCACCGAAGATTCGTCGAACAATCGGCCGCCACCGCCGCGCTCGTATACATGCATATCGCAACTGTAGAATTGTCAAAGCTGATTGACTGATGGCCTTTGCTGTGTGTACTTATCAAGCTGTGTGACATTTGAGGAGATATACCATTTTGGCTGTATGTACCTTGCACGAATGTACAATGTGTACATGTTGCCAATCCGTATAAATGTTCTGGTGAGTCGAAAATATTTTTACACCGATAGGTGAGCGTGATTTATGCCAATTAAGTCATGTAGATCGCTCTTGGCTTTTTTCGTCGGCTAAACATTTTAATACCGACTCTGGAATAATTTTTAATTTTTCTGAATTAATTACTTTACGGATCATGTCAAAATCATTTTTGAAATGAGTATTATGATACTTATGAAACTATCGATCAGGGGAATATCGCTTTACAGAATTTATTAATAAATATGAGATATATAAAATTTATGTAATAAATTTCAATTTTCCACTTGCAGATTTAACCGATACAGATACTCGCCCTCTGGTGATGGAGGCTAGCATTAAGTATCTTTATTTTTATGAACTTTTTGAAAAATTGCCGCAAAATGTATATCAGGATTGAAACATTAATTTTCAAAAAATTATATAGATGATTACATTTTTTGCATTTCACGTACAGTTTTATGTAAAAAAATAAATAAGTTTATACTAATTTTGAAAAAGATTTCAATTAAAGTAACCTTGACTACAATTCAGTATTATTCACTTTAATTTTAATGTCTGATTACATTAAATCATCATTAAAGTAACCCAAGTAAATATTTTTTAACAGTGTAGTCAAGACAGTGTATAGTAAAGCAAATTAACAGAATGATGAGTTCCAAAACAGTCCTTTTTTAAATCACTTACAAGGAGACCACGTAGTACACGTTTTGGCAAGTACTATACGAATCAACTCAGGGTAGATATGGTAGCTCATAGCGCATTTTCAGCGTGACTAGCGTAACCTTAAAAAAAGAATATTCCTTAAAATCCAGCTCTTTGTGCTGAAAAATTAAAGAATCCCCTATTCCTCCCTCGTTCTCGCACGCGCGCGCGCATAGATTAAAGTGTGGAATACGCCCCTAAAGCATAGAAGAGAACGAGCATATTGGCGATTTTAGACTCGTTTCGGGACAAAAATCAATTTGGTGTATGTTTGTTTTATTTCGTGAATTACTCTCTCTCTCTCACTTGCATTTGCGATAGTTTGAAATAGAGAAAGAGAGAATTCCCTTTAATTTATCTCTGCTCTCGCGCGTTCGAATTCAGCGCGTAATCCCGGTTCGGGAATCGGAAGTATCGTCCGAAAGCGTAGCAGCAACAGCAGCAGCAGCAGCCGTGAGCGGGTTGCAGCTCCGTACATACGTATAGATACCAGGGAATTGAAAAACACCGAATGGCTATAGGTTGGCCTTCGCCGCAGTAGTCAAGCAGGCGGCCGGAGCAGAGTCGACTTTACTTCTTCTTTTTTTTTTTTTTGCCTCGACACTTTTATTTTCATTTATCCTTTGTACCTTGCTTAACTTTATTCCTTTACGCTTCAGTTTATTATTTTTTCTCCGAGTAATTTATTTGCATCCAGGTCATTATTCTTCTTCATTCCGCTTCGTGACTTCATTGCTTTGACGATTGTATTTCTTCTTCTTCTTTTTTGCGCTTTGTCGATTCAAGCACCATGATTAAACGGACTAAAATGTCTTGTAAATTTTTTCCCAGGTACTTTATAACGAAGCTTAGAATAAAAGTCTTATTTATTTCATATTTACAAGAGGCCAACATTTAGATTTAAACAAAATCTTTCAGCTTTACAAGAAAAATGTCACGTACTACCGGAAAACTTGAAATCACACGTGAACGAATCGAGAAAATCACAGCGGCGTATTAGCGTTGATTGAACCCCTCCAAAAAAAAGGGAGAGAAAATAAGATTTAGTGGTAAAAAGAAAAGAAACAATGCGAAGAAATATCCATCCTAGTCCAAGGCGAGAGAGAGCCAAAAACATAGATTCTCTCTTTGCCTTTTTTTTCTGCGCAAAGTCCTTCCTCCCCCTTAAGCTGCTGCTGCTGCTGCTGCACTCGCAGAACATTGAATTCTCGTATTCTAGTCTTGTACGAGCAGCAGTGCGTATACGTGAGTTGGTGTACGCACAAGTATATTATATGAACTTGCACAGGAGGATTCGTTTCCCAGCGAGAAACTCCTTCCTCTTATACCCTCTACGCTGGCGTCTCCCGCCCTCCCTCTCTCGCTCTCCCTCTCACTCTACTCTTTATTGCGTCACCTGAAGTTCCTACCTTATACTCTTAGAGCTTGGTAAACATTTTTCTTTCACTTTAAGCCGCTATAGGTGTGCTTTCCTCCGTCTCGAGTTGTGTGTATATAGTGCGATTTAATATCCAGAAAAGAATTATGAAGGCAAATTCTTCTCTTTTTTTCCTTTCTCTTTCTCTCTGTCTCATTTGGATTCGTCAAAGCTCCACTCGTATGTATATAATCCCAACGGCGCCAACATTTTTCCACCTGCTCAAGTAGCTTAGCTCAAGAGTCGAATGCGCGCCTGGATATACGCGTACGCATAAATTTCGAAAGTTTTGGAAAAGACTTTGCGCGTTAATAAGCTTTCCCCCTTCAACGAGTTTTTCGAGTTTCGAAAATATTTACCCAGAGCGCGGGAATGAAAACACGCACGGGTCGGCGGCGGCGCACACAATTGATTTCGCGCAACGTAATGCACTTTTCATGGGAGCATAAATTATTTGTTTTGCAAAATTGTTGTGCACTTCGCTGCTGCTGCTGCTGAGCTGAAATTCGATACGAAATTTTAACGAAGTAAGAGCTCGCGAATGTGTCACGGCGGATAATTCAGTTTGTTTTTCATTAACTCTTCGCGGCAAGTTTCGAGAGGCATGCGTTGCAAAGTTTTATTGACAATCTCTCTCTCTCTTCTTTCCCTTAGCTCGGGTAAGGGTATATAATAGCTGCCAGCGGCACAGCGGAGTAACAACAACGGCGTCTCTCTCGCAGTGCACTCTCGCGAGGAAACTGACTAAAGTTGCGCGCACAGCCTTAGTCACGGGGCTTGCTGAAAGAGCAACACGAAAGAGCCAAGTAAAAGGGGCCCCGGCGCGCACTGTATGGTAGTAGGCCTAAACTAGGCTTATTACATAACCATGGGAGCAGCAAGTTACAAGTGTTTCATTAATCAACTTAATCGCAAAGTCGGCGTCAAAGGTGTACAACTTGTTAAAGACGAGAGCGCGAGAGACTTGCCCTATAGTTGCATAAGTCGCTGCAAGCACACACAGACACACAGGCGCATACGCGACTGTGCACTCTGCACTGTGCTGAATGGGAATGGAACGAGGCAAAAAAAAAGTTTATAAGCAGATAAGAGAAACTGGATCTTCTTATGGAGAGAGAACAGAGAATAAGAGGCGACGGAGCTGATGCAGATGTAGTAGATGCCATATAAGAAGTGTGTTAGTCGTTGCTGCGACACGAGATCTGCATAAAAGCATAAATATACATTGGAGAGAGAGACAGAACTTCGTGTATTACGAGTATTACATTTTCATGTGACAGTGTGACATAGAGTTTAGAAGGAAAAGTAATTTTATTCTTGAAATTATTATGTTCTAGAGATGTTTTCAAAATAAAACGTAAACATTGGGATTTGAGCGATGTTGTTCGCGTGTCGATCAAAACATTTTTATAGAAATATATTACGTTACAGTTTTAAGTTTATGGTTTTATTTCAAACACATGAATATCATTTCTTCAACAATTATTTTTTTGAATGATCGATTTTCATTCGTAATTAAGCTCATAAATAAATAGATTGTGGAGAATTTCTTTAGTATCTTGTCAGAAAAAGCCTGGCGTAGTTACACGAAAATGTAATAGATGGCAGCATAAACTAGGAAGTGATGAAATTTATTTTATGTAATGATTAATTAAAAAATTTAGATGTTTTTAATACAAAGTCAAGAAATACTGAGAGTATTAATCAATCTGATTTATTATGATTAGGTTAATTCGTGCGTTTATAAAAATTACCTATGAATAATTTGTCAAAAATCCAATGCAAAATATGTAATAATATTACGATGTTATGTCATATTATTGTAAATAGCAATAGTAATGACCATAATGAAATCTTTACCCCTCAAAACTTTTTAACCATCGTGTTGGAGTGAATGCAATAAAAATCAATGCATTGTAAAGTGATTTACCATATTTTGAAATTCACTTGCTGTGGAAAATGTCTTTTATTAAGCATGGATAAACTTTCTTCCATGCAAACATCGGTGGGTAAACAAACTATTAACAGCTGCTGAACCGTATCTCTGCTTACCATGGGATGAAATTACCGACGTGAAGCCCCGCTAGTTCCTAGAAAAGGGTAGCACTAGCATTCAGCCGCTCCAACCACCTGGCTATTCGTAAATTGAAATCTAAAAATTGAACAGCATAATAATCCTTGAATAATTTAAAAACCTGACATTTTTCATTAATTTTAGCAAAAAATATATAGTGAAAAGTTAAGTACATGTAATTAATTTTTGCAAAAATGCACATAAAAATATTTTATAATATATAAAAGGGGGGTGGGTGGTAGAAAGTGAAGCGTCCGATGCTGTTGTTTAATAATCCTAATGGCTAAATAAGAATCCAATAATTCAGTTTTCAAAATATCATAATCATCATGAAACTAAGAGCTCATTTACGAAAACTTATATGATTGAATTCTTATTTAACCATTAGGATTATTAAACAACAGCATCAGACGCTTCACTTTTATAAAAACCACCGTTTGGCTAAAAGTAATTTCGGATTTTCGACCCCCCCCCCCCCTATATAGAACACTTAGAGCGCGTTCACGGGGTTGTCATAAAGCGCGCAGGTAGCCGTGCTCGGCCACTCTTGGCAGAGCGAAGTATTCCATGTGAACGTTTCAATTTTCCTCTCATTCTCTCTTTTCTTTCGTAATGCTGTTCGTTATATGCTAGCTATATAGAAAGAATTCAACGATTATTATACAACGTTGCAGCTCTGCTACAGGTCTTGGACGAGGAGGTCGCGCGTTGCAAAGAATTCCGTGCAAGCGCTTAAGTAGGCTCGAGGATTTTTTTTGCACCGCTCTGTTCTTGAAACTGAACAAAAGCGCTGGAGTTTTTTGTCATCTGCGACAGAAAAGTTTGTAAGACCGCTGAATTATGGCAAAATAAACAATTCAATTACGATGCATACCCGTGTGGTTCGGCAGGTGAGGCTGCTTCGCACGTCACTCGCGTATCGCAGCTATGTCTCTGCTCTGCATCTCGGGATTCGGTGGCAGTTCCTTGTCGATTCTGCTCTGCTGCTCCACGTTGGGTGGTAACAACAACATGATTCGGTATTCACTGTTTAAAATTAATAGCATTGAAATTAGTATCAAATTGGCGACATGTTTCTTCTTCAAAAGATAAATTTAAATTTATGTAGTTTGAATAAAATTTTAAAGATTTTTTCGTGAATCGTACAACATAATGGTACAACGTAATGGTACAACATAATGATACAATATAATACAAATTTATTTTTCATGTAGTTTTTTTATTAATTCTCTACATTTTTAATTTAAAACATAATGATAATGAATTGATAAATTTGATTCCCATAATATTGTTGTTAATTCATGCACTCAGAAATTAAAAGATGAGGGTGTAAAATTATATACAATTATCTTTACTTTACCACTTGCAGATTTACAGAATAGAGGTACTCACCATCTAGTGGTAGAAACTTAAGCATAATAGCTCAAATGATAGCCTTACTATCCACACTCAAATTACAAAGTAAAGTTTGGATTGTAGAAAACTAGGAAAGCATTAGTGCATTTAGAGCAATAAAACTTTACTTTGCCACTTGCTGATTTACCGTTAAAGGTACTCGCCATACAGTGGTTAAGGCTGATATTATTTATGATTGAATTTCCATAAATTCAACGCAAAAAATCAAGCAGCATTAACATACACATTTTCATTAAATTGGTCAAATTTGAGCATAGAATTTGATCTTTGATTGTCATTTTGCATTAATAATAATGAATGCGATTGCATTTTCCATGCATTTTATGTGCTCTTATTTAACATTAAATCTGCATTGAAAAGTTTGTTTTTTAACAGTGTAAAAGTTTCATGTTTAATTCGATGCAATGCATGTGGTATATCTGAAGTCAGGGTTTGGACACAAGAAGAAGTAAGAACTTCTTGATGATTGATAAGGATATCGCCGAGTTTCAAAGGACATACACATGTCTACGTGAAAAGATGAGATTTTTTATATCGATGTATTTTCTCTACCCGAAGACAGTATAGACGTTCTAAAGATCTTTCTTGAGTAAAGCTATTTTTAGGTATCCTATTTCAGGATTAAAACATTAATTTTCAATAATTTGTTTGAATTTTAGTATAGAAATAAATTTTTTGATTTATTATTGCACTAAAAATAATGTATGTGATGCATTTTTCTGCAATTCACGTACAAGTAATCTTGACTACAATTCAGTTTTTGTTTACTTTAATTTTATCGTATTAGAGTGAATGCAATCAAATTTTAAACTTATTTACCATATTCTGAAATGCACAAAAAAATTTCTTGTATTATGGATGGATAAATGTATTCTATGCAAACGTCGGTTGGTAAAAAACTATTATCAGCTGCTGAACTGTACCCCTTCTTACCATAGAGTGAAATTACCGACGTGAACCCCCGCTAGTTCCTTGAAAAGGGTAGCGCTAGCATTCAGCCGCTCCAGCCGCCTGGCTATTCGTAAGTTGAAATCTAAAAATTGAACAGCATAATAATCCTTGAATAATTTAAAAACCTGACATTTTCATTAATTTTAGCAAAAAAAAATGTAGTAAAAAGTTAAGTACATGTAATTTAAGTCTTGCAAAACGTTGATAACGAAATTGCTAGATGCACATAAAAATATTTAAAAATATATAAAACACTTTGAACGCATTCGCTGACGAATTCATAAATATTCATAGACGAAACGCGCACACACGAGGTCGTCGTAAAGCGCGCAGTGCGTGTGTATACATTTCCTAAACGTGATGAGGCTCTCTCTCTCTCTCTCCTTCGCCATTTCAACTCGAACTACCCGGCATGACGCGTAGAAAGCCGAAACCATAGATTCAACAACAACTTAATTGGCAGATGGATTTAAATGGAATTCAAATGAATGTCGGAAATGGATTCGCGCGTGTACATATCCGTCGTGATATAACGCTGAGGACGCATCTGTGCAGCTATACTCACCCCGAGTTGAGTTTTTACAATTAACGAATTTCTAAATTACGTTCGCGCGCGGTACTGTACAAGCTCCGAATGAGCTTTATGTTCTATCAAATTGGCACGAAGATATCTGTGACCGCTGGGGCCTCGCTATTTTGCAAAAATACAAATTCGCTAATCGGACAGCTACGCACACACGAGTGCGGTTGGAAAATATTTTGTCAGTTGAAAAAGGAGATGGAGGAAGTACGTTCGAATAGATGCGCGAGGATGAATAATAAATGCAGACAGACGATTTCTTCCCTCCGCGCACAGTCGAGCTGCCGCCGCCGAGACCTCCCGGCTCCCCGGAGACGTCACTCAGTCTCTTATTCTGCGGTCGGGGGACCTTCCCCGTCTCTCTCTCTCTCTCTCTGCACAGCTCGTCGGGGGTCTCGATATAAGCGAGTCATAAAAGGTAAAGGCAGCACACACAGGTAGTCCAGGCCGTTTCCTCATTAACACATCTGCATGCGAGCCTCTCTCTGTCTCAAATTATTTCGTCGACCGTCGCTCTCTCTCCTCTCGTTTGTACGAAAGCACGTCCTTTGGTCCTCGCTCGCCTCTCTCTCTCTCTCTCTCTTTCACTCTCTTTCCAGAGAGCCTCTCGCTCTATTCCACGCGTTATTCTGTTTTCCCTTCGAAATTTTGGCGTGGTGCAGGTAGCTAGCTGGCTGTTAGGCTCTGCTACTGCTACATAGCCCCATGGCTAATATAATATAGCAGAGTTCATTTTGTGCCAATTTGCATGTACCGCGAGCTAATTTAGTCGAATTGAATTTGTCGTCGTCGACGACGACGACGACGCCTTTCCTGCTGTAGGGCCACCGCCGCACGTGGTTGTCGCGCTCGCGACGACGTTTCTCTCACTCTCTCCTCTCTCTCTCTATATATATACGCATTTGTGCGTGTTGGAGCTTGGCAATATAGATACTACTATGGTGCACGGGTGTTGAGGCGCAATGGAAGCTAGCTTATATTATGTTATGGTCCTGCACGAGCTTATGGAGGGGTTTAGGGAAACTATATGCTCAGCGTCGTCGGCTCGTGTGTATATGCGCTTATGTATTCTATATATATCGCCACCGTCCGCCGTCGTCGTCGTGTAGATTCGTACAGGAGTTTGCGCCCCGAGACACAGAGAATTCGAGATAAGACATGTCTGCGCGGAGTCACGATCTCCGCATGCTGATCACTCCGAGAGCCCGGCTCGGCTCGGCTCCTCCTTTTTTTTTCATTCTCATTTTGCGTACATAACGCGCAAATTATTAATTCCACTCTTTTTTCGCGAATGATTTTCATCGCAATTATTTAAACTTATCGTCCGGAATCATAATTGCCTATTTGAAATAGACCTTTCGCATCGAGATAAAAAATAATTAAAAATCCCAGATTAATCGCTTCAATGTCTTTTTGTAAAATAAGAAACAAACGATCGCTTGAGTAAATTCTCGCTATTACTCTCTCGCTCTCTCCTTCAACGGTAAGCGAGATGAAATTACATTTCTCAAGAAAACAGTATATAGAGAAATAAAAGAAAAAAAAGTGGAGTAGAGTACATAGTAGGCAACATAAAACGTGTCTTAATTAATTGAAAATCACAGCTGGTCTGCAGTTTATCCGGGCTTAAGACTACATAACAGTTTATTCTTGCGACTTTGGCAAAACAGAGAGAGAGATACGACGGGGTGGTGAAGAAGGAAGAGAGAGAGAAATCAGTTTTACCAGTAAACTCGTTTAATACACAAGTCAAGTGACAGAATAAAGTTACGCTTGTGTACGTGCGAGCTGGCGTACAGTGGTAAGTACGATACAGGCGCACGGCAGAGACTGCCGCTCTGACTTTCAAAGTCGTGGTTTGCATCGAGAAGCGATTAAAGGGCTGGAAAAGAGCCGTCTCTCGGCACCTGCGCTGCCGCTGCTACGGAGGAGGCCCAAGCTGACGCGTATACCCAAGACGACGACGAAGCGCGTCCGCATATACAAATGCTGCTATATATACGTATATCGCGAGAGCTGCGGCCTTCGTCTTGGTATTACAATAATTACTTTGGCTCAGATTTACGAGCAGAGGCAAATTGAAATTTCACAGCCATTTCTTCGATCATGATTTTGCCGGGGCAGCAGCAGCAGCAGCTCCAGTTCGTAAATACACCGTGGTAGCTGTTGCCGCTGCGTTCTCGCTTTGCACTCATTACTTTTTATCCTTTTTCACCCACTTCGTTGTTGAAAGATCCTCTGCTAGAGAGAGAGAGAGAAAAGATTGTTTAAATTCAACAAAGTACATAAATTTCGATCAGTCGAGGTTTTACTCCTCTCCAGCCCCCAAGAATCATGTCCAACTGTTAACCAAATAAACACATATCTTCATCATCGGTACGTCTTTAATTTTAAAAGTCGCTCAGTTCCCAGGCGCGCACAGCGGCGAGCCGCAACGAAACTCAACGTTTTCAATTAAGTCATTATAAATTGCAAGCGTTTACCTTACATATACACATATATACTCGCTTTTTACCCGAGCGCCAGACGTAGTATAGCTGGCTACGAGACGACGTTGAATAAGGAGAAATATTATGGCTGAGGGTTGGAAGGGCTGCTGCTGCTGCTACCACTGCTCGCGCGCTGATATTGTATTAATTTAATTTTCACTTCTTTGACCGTGAATGTACAAGAGCGAGCGCGCGGCGCACACGAGTTATTACCGTAACTATTATATATATATTATATACAATGGGGCTGGGAGAGCGACGTTGGTAGGCAAAATTTTCCACACCTGTAGTGCGAAGGCGAATTTTCCTTCTTACTTCTCGTTATACTCCAAGAATTTATGGCTCGAATGAAAGATTCAACTTCTTCGTCGCCCGACGCAGTTGTGTGCACATTTTTGCTCTCTTAAGATAGAAGTTAAACTTTTTATTCAAAAAACATTCGAATTATAAATAATGTGAAATTAATTAAATTCTCACTTATGAGCAGTCTAAAAAGTTATTTTTTTGAATACTTCAATATAGACTCGTGTCAAATTTGGAAATCGTGCGACTAAAAGTAAGATATTCGCGATACCATCCGATAAATTAGAGGCTCAAATGTTTTTCATCGTTTTCAGAAAACCGGACAGCAGCTCGACTCGAGGCAGCGCCAATGTGTATGTATTTGAAATTGAAAGGGTCCACGATCAGTATGTATTCTCTACAAAGTTTGCTCACGTTTCGATAAAGCGAGAAAGATATCGGCTACATATAGATGAGCATATACGCACAAAGCAAAAGCTAAATAAAGGGAAAGAGACAGCGGCATTTTGAGCGGCGAAATGAGTGGCTAGTGTCAACATGCTCGTTCTCTTTGTGAACTGCCTGCATGTATATACATGAAGTTTTAGTGCGCAATATTAACCTGTTCTTTTGCTCTCTCCCTCTGGAACGCACACGCTTTCTCCGTTGTGTCGCCATCTCTTTCTATTTGAACGAAAATATCTTCTCTTTAATGAAAATAACGCATATGCTTATTTTTTATCCACCGTATTTCAAATATTATCTCCAATATAATTTTTTGTACACCATATACATTTTTAAATATTTTTATAACTGAAGATGCAAATAAATATTTTTTTACTGCTCATAAATCATGTGATTTAACGTTATGGCGAATCATTTGATGCATTAATAATTGTATAGAAGTGCAGTGAATCGGACCTCGGTCCAAACCTCCTTCAAAATTGTTAGTAAAGATATGTAAGAAAATAGAGGAAGAGAAGAGATACGAGGGTCTAGAACGAAGGAAGGACTTGTGGTCGCCAGAGTGGAATATGGAGAATTTAGGCTTTTGTGATATCAACTCTATGGGTACGCGAGTTTCCGTCCACATATCCGTTGTTGGAATGCGAATCTGCGCGACATTATATGCCCGTTATAAAGGGACACGTGCGAATAATCAGACTATAGTCGTAATTTATGTTTCGGTCAGTTTTTCAGTTTCAGTTACGACGCTAGTATTGTATTATAATTATATTATAGTATAATGTTAAAAACTTGACAAAAAAATTACGTTACGGAAGTATCCATTTCCAGGAGGATTCCATTTTGGTCCTGTAGCAATTGGTTAGAGCAGCAAGTAGACCAATGCTGGTGCTAACCAGCGTTAATACTTCAAATAAAAGTGTTTTACCACTTGAGGAACCGACGTTCTAGAAGAACGCCATCTAGCGGCTATCTGCGAAGTTGTTAATGGCAAAGCGAATGGGCGAGCAAATAACAAGCTCAGTTTTTAATATTTCGAGTTCATATTAAATTTTGCATTAGCTCATACGGCTTTGCTCGGTGGGTTTGATGGCGAGTTATGGGGCACGCCGGGGAAGCAGCAATTTTTGAAATGAATATTAAAATTTTCCATTATATATCTATATGAGGATCTATTTATTCGATGTTTTTTATGTGAACTCGATGTTGTCTATCTAGAATTTTTTGAACTAAGTTTTAAAATAGTCAAAGATTTCTCGGAGGATTCGACGTCAACTTAAAATTGGAAATTGTTTTAAATATTGTCATAATAATATGTATAAACAGATAAATCGGTACCTTAATGTAAGGAATATAATCATTAACGTTATTGATATATTCCCTCAAACACTAATCATGTTTATAGTAAAAACAAATCGGTTTTAATGTTGTCTTTTCCAAGCCATAACACCAAAAAGTTAAATTTTACTCATTCAATTTCCGTGGTACTATCTAGAAAGATCTATCATTTAATTCAGACATCGAAATGAATAAAAGTGAGGAGAAAATCGAAAAAGTTGTTTCGAAAGATAATTCAAGTGAACACGATATTGTCGTTTCAGATGACAAACAACACATTTGTGATATTTGTCAGGAGGCATTTTCATTAGAATCAATCATGATAACCCACAGAGACACAGTCCACAAGAAATTAAAAGATTACGCATGCGATAAATGCAAAAAGAAATTTGTGAAAAAATCGAGTTTGTCTACGCACCAAAAATTTGTACACGAAGATCGTGAAGATTTCTCATGCAACAAGTGCGAGAGGAAATTTGAAAATAAATCAAACTTAATAAGTCATAAAAAAATATTCCATGAATTTTTCAAAGATTACTTATGTGAAAGGTGCGCGAAGAAATTTGGAAATAAACATAATTTGCTCAGACACGTTAAGACAGTACACGAGGATAGCAAAGATTTTGCATGTGACAATTGCGAAAAGAAATTCGCAAATAAAACAGTTTTGTTCAAGCACCAAAAGACAGTCCACGAAGGTCGCAAAGATTACGTATGCGACAAGTGCAAGAAAAAGTTTGGACAAAGATCGAATTTGCTCCTCCACCAAAGGACAGTCCATGAAGGTCGCAAAGATTTCTCATGCAACAAGTGCGAGAGGAAATTTGAAAATAAATCAAACTTAATAAGTCATAAAAAAATATTCCATGAATTTTTCAAAGATTACTTATGTGAAAGGTGCGCGAAGAAATTTGGAAATAAACATAATTTGCTCAGACACGTTAAGACAGTACACGAGGATAGCAAAGATTTTGCATGTGACAATTGCGAAAAGAAATTTGGACACAAATCACATATGCTTCTCCACCAAAAGACAGTCCACGAAGATCGCAAAAACTATGCATGTGACAAATGCGAGAAAAAGTTTGGACAAAATTCGCATTTGCTCTTACACATAAAAACAGTCCACAAGGATCTAAAAGATTTCGCATGCAACAATTGCGAAAAGAAATTTGGACGTAAATCGGTTATGATTAAGCACCAAATCACAGTCCATGAAGGTCGCAAAGATTTTACATGTGACAAATGCGAGAAAAAGTTTGGACATAAATCTCATTTGCTCTTGCACATGACAACAATCCATGAAGGTCGCAAAGATTTCGCGTGTAACAAATGCGAGAAAAAATTTGGACATAAATCTCATTTGCTCTCGCACATGACAACAATCCATGAAGGTCGCAAAGATTTCGCATGTAACAAATGCGAGAAAAAATTTGGGCAAAAATCACATTTGATTAGGCACCGAAAGATAGTCCACGAAGGTTGCAGAGATTTTGCTTGCGACAAGTGCGAAAAGAAATTCGGACAAAAAGCACATTTGCTTTTGCACCAAAGGTCAGTACACAAGATTACGTTTGCGACAAGTGCGAGAAAGAATTTAGGGATAGAAGCAATTTGAAAAGACATCAAAATACAATCCATGAAGGTCGGTAAGTTTGCAAATATTAAGTATGCCCCAGTTGCGAGAAGAAATGATGATTTACAATTGTAAATATGTATAAATACTTGTACATAATTTTTTTTTTAATTTTAATAAAATTTGTACTGAAAATGATTGTGTATTACCTGAACCTTCGGCGCGTTCAACTATCATTACACATTTGTACGATGTCGTTGTGGTATATTATAATAATATCTGCTGGATAATATAATTTGAAAATTTTTTCAGATTTTATTAAAAAATTATTATTACCGATCACTTTAAGAAGCTCTTTTCATTCATGTCTAAATCTACTCTGCTGCAAAACGAACTGACGCTCGGCTAATAATCCGTCAAGATTTGCGACAGCTTAAGACGTAACCAGACGCGCAATTAATCGGCTGATGAATCGTTGACTCAAGCCGAGCAAGCTGCCTGCGACTTGCGGTACGTAAAAGTCATTAGCGATTGGCGACATTATACACTGTTACAAACACCAGTTTATATATACTGATAAAAACTGCAAAGAGCCTCATTCCGTTATATTATGATCTCGTCCTAACGGGATAATTAAATAATACTTTTGATAGAAACAAAAACGAGATTACGTGTTTGTAACTGCATTTATTGTGCTCGAAAAAATGACTAAACTCAAGAGTAGCCGGTAATATTTATAATGTCCAAAACTATTTATGCTTCGGAGCGTTTGATATAACAAAAACCCCCATAGACGCGGGGGCGTGCTAAAACCGCGGTATGACATTTACTTTCGTGCGGGAGAACATTAGACGCATTATGTGTCTCTCGCGCGGCATTAGTATACACGTGCAGCGGCATATAACTACGTGTACACCCGTTCTGTGTGTGACGATAAAACGTCAGGAAAATTTAGACGAGAGGGTGATATGCCTCGAACTGCCGGGCCGAAGCATGCAAGCTGCGGCCGGGAAAACGTGTCCTATCTCGTCCAGGGCGCGCGCTAAGGTTTCCTCGTTTTATGCGTCGCCCGCGCGCGCGTGGCTGCAAACAGCTGTAAAGAATTTCGCGCCCGGAAAAGCCCGCAAGTGCTCGAGATTTGCACCCGCGCCGCTATCTCGCCAACGCCGCAGACGGTATATATACAGTGTCTCTCTCTCTCTCTCTCTCTGCGCTAACTGCCATTATCGCCGCGTACTCAGCAGCAGTGCGCCTATGCGGGGCATCGTCGTCGTCGTCGCCGCGCGTAGATATATACAATCAATTTCGTCGACATGCTCCTGAAGTTTTCTGCTGCTGCTCTTCCCACGCCGCGCGCAAAATGTGTTATGTATATAAAGCTACTCCGCTGCCGCAGTATGAACGTATATACTCGCTGCTGCTGACGTTGGCGATTATCTTTGAACGCGATATTATTGTGTGCTCTTAAACGAACTTACGCATATTCTTTCCCTTCTTTTTCTTCTTTTTTTCGGTCTGCTTTTTCTGACAGTGCTGATGATATTTTTATCATTTAATTAGATCTTGGTCAGTGCTTTTACATTTTTCCACCGAGTATTTTTAACAAACTGTGGATCCCTTTTGAAGGGGTGTATATATACTTTATATTTTTCATTGGGGTTGATCAAGGGGCACCTGTCGTTTATTTCAAATTGCAGATTGTGTTCGTTAAATTAAACCGAATAAAAAATGATAAGCAAGTTTTCAAGTGTTTAAAGTATAAAGTTTTTTAATAAAAACATTCTTTCGGAGTCAATTATAACTGCATCAAGAGATTATAATCGAACTTTCAATTAAATTGGTATATATTTCCAACAACAAAAATTTAATGATATTCTGAAATAATATCAAGTTAATTTTTTAATCAATTTTATATTTCCTATTGCTCCGAATTCTTGTGCATGAAAACGAATTCGTTTCAACAGTTGGTCGGCGCGATGAAGCACATCCAATTGGCCTCGTTCGCTAAGCTTGGCCATATTAAGAGTGTCAAAACAATGAAGTCTATAGGTGAACGGGTGTATATATAACTCTATACAAAACAAGCGATTCGCGAAAGGACCACCAACTGTGAAAATAACATCGCCCATGGCAGAAGTGCAGCAGCAGCGTTCGTCGGGAGAGCCAGCATATACGCGCAATACAGCAGTCGCAATAAGCTCAGGGGTGCAGATCTACGCGTAAGCAAATAATATTCACCCCATAGCTCATGCGACTCTACGTCGATGAAAAATTCTAAACGTTTCATTTCGAAGCGTAGGTGGTAAATTAGCACGCGTGCCCACTGGTTATAATGCCGGCATTGCCGGTACTGAATATGTATATGTACTCATGACGATGCACGTCGTCGGGAGAAATGACTTTCTCCACCGATCGCGCCGAGCTCGACATTAATCAATCCAACGCGCTGCAGCAGCTCGTGCACAGCGTACACATGGAGGAGCTTTCGCCGTAATGATCAGCAATTTATCTGTTCCCGAGCTCGAATCAATAACGGATGATTGAATCTTAATCGGACCACTGGGTTAATAATGCGCGCCCGCCGCCACTGCATTATAGATACCGGCGTGTTACCGGTTAGACGCAGGCTGGTAAGTGCGTGTACGTGATGAAATCCGCGCGCGCGCGCGAAGCCACCAAGATGATAATCGCAAATAATGCGCCCGGGTATTCGTGTTATTATACATGCGCGCGGGGGAGGGCGACGAGCGAACGTTACTAGATGCGGTGCTGCTGCTTAACGAACCGGAGCGAGATTGCGAGGTCTGTTTTGCGCGCACGACAAAGATTTGCCTAATTCAATTTTTTTACAGAGATTTTTCGATTCGCAGATACAATGGCAATGTGGGGTGAATTTTTTTTAAGTGAAACTTCGTTAGACGGCCTCGCAATAAGTCAAAAAGTATTTATTTTAAATCAAATTGGCGTAATGAGTCGTGATTATATACGATCGTGAAGTAGCACCAGCCTATTTTAAACGCTGTCAATTTTCAACAATAGATTCGATCACTCCTTCGTATTTTTAATATTATTTAAATTTTACGAAAGTCGATAGCCTCGCTCGAAGCCTCGGTACAGAGCTACGAGGCTTTGTCATTCGACCGACATTTTTCATCAAAATTGTCACGCAGCCTCGAGCGAGGCCGAAAATCTAATTTCTTGATACAATGTTATGTTATAGTTCAAAAGTAAACAAAATTTAGACAACTTCGTGTAAAATTTAAAATTCATTAATAAGCGTAAACTTTCGCGTAGAGTATTTATTTTCGCTGGTTTTTCATTCAACTGCTTTCCCATTATATTGCATAAACTCTTGAACATGAATTCCATCTGCAACGGTAATAATGACAATCATAATTGGTTACACGCCTCGTATATCTGTTTCACAGGATTGAGAAAAAAATCAAAATAATCGTAATTCTAATAAAAGCGTTGGTTTATCGCTCTCGCTTATAACGTATTTGCCTGACTGGGCAACAACCCAACTCTTAAATATATACGAGCACAGCCGACGATCAACCCCGTGACTACACATACAAAATGAGCCGGGGCTACTGAAGGTAAATACGTCGGCGGTGGCTGCACCGTCAACGTCAAGAAGTATTAAAATTTGTGGTGTACTTCTCTCGTCCGGTAAGCAACAGACTTCCTAATCCATGTACAGTTTATGCCGTCATTTTGTTTAACTGGCTGTCTATCTCTTTTTCTAGTTGAACTGCTTTATACTGCCAGCCTTTTCATTTTAAAAATATAAAGCTCGCATGAAATGTTTGCGATTCTCATCTCGCGGTAAGTAATTTTCTTGGAGCGATGAAGCTTCGTGACGTAATTTTTTGACCATACCATGTAACCAGCCTTCTTTCGGAAAATTTTCTCCGACGAAATAACGAGGCTACCGTGAAAGTGAAAATTTAGAATTACAGAATAAAGTCAATTCCCTGTCAATCGAACTAATCGGTTAAAGTAGTTTTCAGTCGACGAAAGCCATTCGCAAACTACGCGTCGGTATACATTCGATTCTGCGCCCAGTTTACCCACGTGCATCTTTCCGAACATCGGCGGAATTTCGATCCCCATCTCCTACTTACAAAGGTGAAGTGTATACGCAGAGAGCAAAAAAGAGAGAGAGAGAGAGAGAGAGGCAACGAATCGGTCAATTGCAATGCCACAACAGCGGCGCGGCGTAGCCCTACAGCAGATGCGCGCGTACACAGCACCGAAACTCGAGAGGCCGATCTGTATTGCGCTCGCCTAATCCTGATAGTACCACCCTCTCTCTCTCTCTCTCTCTGAATACATAGTAGTAACCCACACTTCATCTATCCGACATCGACTATACCCGACGATGACTATACACGCCACTTTCCAAATACACAGTCGACCCCCGGCCAATATTGGCTTCACCGAGTTATACCACCGCAATCTAATTTATTTTGGTTCTTTTGGCACTGCGTTAAAAGATGCGCCGTCTGATTTTCATAGACATGAAGAAAATTTGAAAGTGAGAGCTTGCGCCAATCAAATATCGCTCGATTCAATAATTGTAATTGACATTTGGAGTTTTCTTACGCTAACCGGTCTTAGCCCCCCCAGGAAATAGTCTCGTGTACGCCTAATTTTCAAGCAGTTGGCTGGAAACGTTACGAGAGCTGCATGTCGAGATCGGCTATTTGTCACTGCAACAATGGGCAAGCTAGTCACATAATTACACAGTACTCGTGCGGGTTCTCATGCCAGCCACGCACGCATAACCCAATATGTGTTTACCGTCTAGCAATTGCACAAACGGCCTATATGTGTGTATCGATGTTTGGCTTCTCAATCAACGAGCCGCAGCCCTCGACGATGATCAACGACGACGACGACGACGACTAGTGTGTGCAGTACGTCTCCGTGCCCTCGCATGCAGCGCACGATGATATTTTTCCCCCGCGTAACGAGAAAAATACCGACGGGAATCTCTCTCTCTCTCTCTAGATGCTCGAATTCTCGGACTGGTAATCAATTCCCGAGCGCGCGCCTAGCGGCCTTGAGTGTCTTTTTGCAGCGCTGCTCGAGGGGTTGACGTTAGGAAGGTGCACTCGAGGTGCTGCGCAGCAATACCAGAAGTGCCTATACGCGCGACCCGACTCGTATATATATACGGCGTTCGGGGTGTACACATCGAATTGGGCGAGGGTGAGCCATAGTTATATTATTACACATACCACGCGTGTACGTGTGATGGATGATTCTGCAGGCGCAGCAGCAGCGCATCCCTATTTCGAGGCAACCGGCGACCATGCTCTTGATAAAATTGTGCAAGTTAGTGACGCGGCATGTGGCGAGCTCGCATCCAGCCGGCGGACAATGATGTTGATCCTTTGCGTAAATGCAGATCTGAGTATCTGTACAATGTAGTTAGCTTTAGGAAATTAACGAAGGGTTCTGAGAGTTTATTTTTCTTACATATTTGTTATAATTATAATCATTGTTATTTACAATAACAATGGTGAGCTAAACAATTTTTTGGATCAATTTGGTAATAACTTATAGACAGAACTTAGCTGTAATTAGTTTATTTATTGATATATCGTCTACGATTTACATTGTTTTGTTCCTGAGAAGACTTGAAAAATGTAAAGGAATACATAATACACGTATTGAGACTCGAGCCATCAAAACTTTTATCAACCTTTCACTCATTCTTTGCTCTGAATGTGTATACAGAATACTCTAAAAACTTTTAATTGAATAAAATAAATACTGAAATCCTTACACGCCCTTTTGATTTTGAAATAACGTGGGATGTTACTCTTTATTATAAATACGTTTACATCTATACGTGCCTACCGATGAATGAAATTCAGAGCAACTCAAAGATAAAACTTTTAATCCCATTTACGCTCCTTCAATATAATGCTCCCATCGTATCGTTTCCTAAATAACAGTGTCTTTATGAAAAAGGCCTCAGGCTCTTCTCTCCACTTTGTGACCCTTAACGTTATGTACTGTACACATAATAAGAATGGCAATTTATCCTCTTTTTTCGTCTTTCTTGCTATACATAAAATATATTCAAGTTTATACGTGCTTTTCGTTAAAATAAGGATTCTTTAAAAATTCTTTTTGCGTTTTGAAGTGTGCACTGTTAAAAAAAAGCGTGAATTGATGAAGAAATACTTTCAATAGATATTGCCAAAATATAAAATTCATGGAAATTTAACCATTACTTATGCAATAATGATTACTTGGCCATTGCAGATTTACAGATAAAGGTACTTGCCACCTGGTGGTGGATGTTGGTTTTAATTAAGTAATAGCACAGTTCAAAAAAGGATCTGAATTTGGAATCTGTGCTAGGTTATCTGTGTATGATCGTAAATGATACTGTTCTTAAATTTAAGTTTATAAATTTCGTTTACATTTAATTTTGGAAATAAATGTGACATCAAGGTGTGACATTGAACATTAGAATTAAAAAAATTAATATGAATAAAAAAAAAACGTAAAGAGTTTTATAATATTCAAGTAGGCATACCTTAATGTAAATTCATATTCACATTAAAATTACAATAGTTACTCTTTGAAACCAATTATTTTTATGTGAAAAATGAAGTATCCAATACTAAAGTTGATAAAGTAGTACTGGTATTATAATTAGATTAGTATACTTCCGCCTCGCAATAAAAGTGATACTTTATGCTTGAAAAATAAAAAAACTGCCATGTACCAAGAACTCAGACAAGTATGTTGAAAATTCCACGGTTTTCAACTATTTTTTTCAAGTGCGCAGTAGTTCATAACATTAGTTGCCGCTAGATGACGTAGGACCGAAATTTCAAATACCAAAAGAGAAAAGGCAACATTTTAGCTTTAAGTTAGAGCGATACATGACAAAGATCGCGAAATCTTGATTGTTTGGTTTACTTCAAATGCATATGTTACTGATATTTGGTAACGTGTAGTATAATTTCAAATCTACTGGAAATGTCATTACAGTGTAATCAAATTAAATTTAACAATTTTCTCAACCAAGTCAAAAATTTCATCTCGCTGCGTATCGAAAGCAAAGCCTCCGAAAAAAAACAATAACTAGGCTAAAAAGTAATTTCATCTCTAGAAGATCAAATTGATATATATATATCAATCCAAGCGAGCCTTTGAAGCGCGCCGCGAAAGGCGAGAGAAAGAAAGGCAGCGAGGCGTCGAAAAAATCGTTAATAGAAAATTCCTCTCTCGTTCTCGTTTTATCTTTCTTTTCATTCATTTTTGCGTCATAGCAGCAGCAGCAGCAGCAGAGCCGATCCCGCAGATCATGCAGCGCGTGTGCCATGCAGGAGCGGGAGAGAGAGAGAGAGAGAGAGAGACTTTGCAACGCGGATATATAGACGGGATATTGCGCTAGAGCCGGAGGCGGCGGCTGCCAGCGCTGCTACTGTGTTGCTGCAGGTGCGCGTGTCTCTCACTTAACAAACAAGGATCGCTTGATTAATAGTCGTCGAAGCGCTTCTGCAGCCTGCCACTGCCACTGCCGCCGACGAGGCTCGTGTCATCATCAGTACCAGCAGCAGCAGCAGCAGCTATACGGCTGTATATATGCCTACCCCTTTCATGCGTGCCAAGCATATACATAGGGGCTCGAAGAGGGAGATAGGGAGAGAGAGGTATGCATAGCGGAGCTGGTCAATCGAGCATCGAATGCGCGAAGAGCGGAGATAGAGAGACTAGCGTGTATGGGCTATATATACAGAGAGAGAGAGAGAGAGAGAGAGAGAGAGAGAGAGATCAGCGCAGCCGATCCAGCGAGGAAACAGCGACTCAAAGGCCGCGTGCGTCGGACGGAATTGAGCCTATGTGTATAACGACGCCCTCAGCTCACTCGGACTGATGCCAAGTTCCAGCCGAATCCGCCGCACTGGCCGATAGAAATTGAATTTCCCCCAGAGTAATTGCGTACGACTGCACGCTGGATCCGCGCGCAGTTGCGAGTACAATATCACGAGCAGCGTATATATGCACCTTGACTGCTAACAGTGGCCCGAGTATCGCTTGCAAAATTTCCAACGCGCAGGTACCCCGACGTCGTGTGTATAAGTGCGAGAGCTGGACTCGGTGAAAGAGTACCGAGTATAGCGAGTTCATTAATTAGGGAAAATCTTCAAAGACGCATCCGACTTTGGAAACTCGCGCAAGATTCGAGCAGCCGAATTACGCGCGCCGCGTCGAGAAATTCGAGGCAACTTCTGTGAACGCCACGCGAGAGTCACCGAATCACAAGGACTCGACGCTGCTTTGAGCGAGCTGCCAACGTAGGACGGAAAACGACGTTCGAGCTAGACAACGCGTCGCATGGGATACATCAAGTGCTATCAAGGGTTGTGTCGAGCAACAACGACTGGCTGGCGTCATCAACAACACAGCAGCGCGCCGCAAACGTCCGGAAATTACATTTCATCGCGGGGTAGCGTATTAACGCGCGGCAGGGATCCCTGCCCTCTCCTCGTCCCTCGTCAGCTACGCAAAAGCTTGTATTACACAGAGGAGTACAGAGAGAGAGAGTGATAACATCGCAAGCTCGTCATCAGCTCTCGCGCACGCCCTCATATTTATATACGGATGCGTATGTTATATAATGGGCTCGGCTGTGACGACGAGGGTAAAGAAGAAGCCATCGAGAGGATGAAAAGATAAAGGATTTATTTGTAAACTCCGAGCTGAGCTTAATAAGGCTCCGACGCGGGTCAATTCGCGCGTACTGCGAAATTATATACATGCAGCTGTGCGTAGATTTATTATATATATAATATTATGATAGACCAGCCGCATACCGAGCGCAAACACGTAAATACAGCAGCAGCAAACCATTTGAGGCGCACCACATCATCGGCGCGGACGTCGCGCCCAGCACTTGTACACGTACTCTGCGCCGCGCTCATATATTGGGTAAATATGTGCATGCCCTGCGATGCGAAATACGCGCGAGCGCCTTTTTAATGAGCATCAAACGGCCCCCCACCAACAGCGCCAGCTGCAAGCACACAATCGTGGCGTACGTTTAACCAAATGTTGACGCTGCAGCTTCTCTGCACGCCGTGCCTGCGCGTATATCCGCGAGAAATACAATAAAATACACCATCATTCGAAATTTTCAGCGAATTTTAAATCCGCACGGCGAATCAGCGGGTTTTTAAGCGCGGCGCGCGCATGATTTTTTTTATTTTATTTTATTTTAATGTAGAGAGATTGCCCCAATGTAAATATATGCGAAAAATGTTGCAACGCTCGTGCAAATAATTCGTCCCTATTTGTACGCTGCCTGTGGTAAAATTACAGAGAGAGAGAGAGAGAGAGCTTTTTGATCCCTCCTGGGCGTTTAAGCCCGATATTTTTATCAATACATTTTATTGAATATACATTATATGTGAAACGCGAAGCAAAAACTTTACGAGCGCACAGCAGCGAGTTCGGTACGTAGCAAAATGGGTTCACGTCGATCGTCGTCACATGAATTCCGCCAGCAGCAGCAGCAGCAGCAGTCTCTCGTAAGTGTCTAAAAAATAAAACGTCCTCGCTGGAAATCGCCCCCGCATCTTCCAAGAGGGTCGCCGCGTGCATAGAAAAGGAGCGAGAAGATAAAGCGCGTGCAAGCACAAGAGAGAGAGAGAGAAACTTCGAGGCGCGCGGGAGAATTTCAAGAGCCCAAAGACTGTGTGCGCGCTACACCGCAGATCGTTAGACTCACAACCCTCCACGAGTGTATAGTGTAGTATATACACTCTTTCTGCTTTGCGATGATGCGAGACCCGGTCTATGGAAATTAAATTTTCATCCTGCTAATGCCGGCTTTACCATGTCTCGTTGTATATTATATACGCACGCAAGTCTCCGGAGACTCGATATACACGTCCCGTCCCGCAGCCCTTCGGTATGTATTGTTTATTGCGGTCAGAGAGGAGAGGCGGAGATGCACACGTGCCATCTCCGCGACGCTGCCGAATGACAACGCAGCGAATTTGATTGATGAGTATCTTTTGAAAAAACTTTGAAGGCTCTCTGTAAAGGCTCTCTCGAAGTTTGAGAAACATTTTTCCATTTCAATCTCGCGAGCTTGCAGCGGTGGTTCTTTCGCGCGCTATGCAGAGAGAGATGCGGTGCTTTTTTTTTAATTTATAGCTCGTGCATATATATAAAATGTGCAAAGTGCAAGAACGACGCGTTCGATTCGGAATTCCAATTATGTTCGTTCGAATAAATCATGAAAGTAGTCACGAGCGAATGACTTTCAATTTTTTATCAGGTGTCACACGGGAGGAGGCGGTGTATACACGCGCGCGAGCTATGTGACCGAAAAACTTGATTCAAAGTACGTTATGCACTCGCGCAATGAAATGGAAAAGCAGCAGCGGCATCGCACGCCTATTCGAATATTTACTTTTGCTCCGGAGTTTTCAATGCCATTAGCAAATTGTATTGCTCGTTGGTGTGCGTGTGCGTGTGTGTGTGTGTGTGTGTGTGTGTGTGTATGCGTATTTATTTACGTGTACACAGCGACGCTCGTGGCGCGAGCACGCAAAACTTTTTTCGCGCAAGTTCCACTGACCTTATTCAAGTAGTTCATCAATTATGCAGAAAGTCGAAAAGTGCATTTACAAAAAGTTGCCGCCGCCAGGCTAGTTGCCCGGAGGCGAGTTTGACCTTTGAAAATCATAAAAGTTGGATGGTGCCGCGGAGCATTTGCGCTTTAATTAGTAATCTTCGCGTGCGAGCTTGCAGCGCGCAGGGCGACGCAGGGGAGAGCGGCAGGGAGCCTTTCAAAGATTTATTTAAGTTTAAATGCAAATGTTGGAGCGTGCGCGAGCTCATTTAGATTTTTTTCATCGTATAAATGCGTTCAAATTGAATTTTACTTTTCTGGCGGGTTGCGCGTCTACACGCAGCGAATGCCGTAGCGCGGCGCCTCGTGTACGCAGCTTTTAACAAAATGTTTTATTTACAGATTCCATTTAATAATCCTTTTTTCTGGGCTCTTTGAGCTTCCGCAGAGAGCTCCGAGACTCGTCGTCATCAACTGAATCAGATGTATCAAACCAAAAACTTCTTTTTTTTTTACAACTTTTATGAAGCATTCATGGCCTCGGCTCGGTAGAAAAAAACCACCGATTCACAGTCCTGTGTTATATATACAGCAGATAGCGGCGCTCGCGCTGAATGGAGGAAGGTGAGCTTATAATGCCACACTGCATGCGCGCACGCGAGTCAGCTCCTCGTGAAATGTAAAAAGCAGAAAGCCGCCTTCCGCTACATTTCTCTGGATCTCTTTCAGAATGAATAATTTTTTCGCCCTCACTTTTCGCTCCCTACCTCCCTCCATCTCCATCTCTCTCTCTCTCTCTCTCTCTATGCCATGGTGCAGTGGTAAAAATCTCGCACGCGAGCGTCTTCTCAATTTTATTTTATTTTTTTTCGGAGCGGAGAAAAAAAATGAATAAGTACGTTATCAGGATGAACTGCTGGACTGTACATGCGTACTTCTTTCATTTCCGTTTTGCATCTTTCAAGCTTTGAAAATCGCTCGCTCTCTCTCTCTCTCGCTCTCTTCAAATTTAAAAAAGGGGCATGATATATATAAACGGCGACGTTAAATGCTCAGAAATCCAGTCGTGCGTGGATCGATTATGGCCTACCCATGGAAACTTTTTTATATGAAAACCTACCTATGTAAAGAAAGGGACGTTCACGATATGGCGACAAGGGCATAAATCACTGTCAAATATTCCTAGGGCCTGCAATCGAGAGATATAAGCCCTCTCGGTGCTACTTACCTCGCCGTGTTTATTTTTGGTAGTAGATTTTCATTTTAGAAAATATTATGCATGAAGGCACACCGATGTAAAATTAAAATCGAGCGAGTTTGAGCGTACACATTTTTCAAAACTGTCGAATTTACGGCACGCACCAAACTTTTATCTAAAATAATAATAAGACTTTGAGTATATTTCGGAAATATTTTCCAGGGTAAATATTCGCAAAGTGCAATTTTAGCGCGAGCATAAGAAGAACAATTATTTCGGCCGAGCTTGAGAGAGCCGACGAGATGCTACTTTTCTCAAACGAGCTTGATCAAAAGCACCAAAAACATCTTCGCCTCGCTTATGCTCGCGTCGTCCTTTGGCTTCTGGTTGTACACCGCATAATTTTCGATCCCTTTTCATTGCACACACACACACACTGCTTTAGCAGCACAGCGCAGAAATACATTCAACAATCGGAACAAAGCTAAGTGCAGTCACCCTCTACGGGGCGGCAGTGGCGGCGAGAGAAATACTTTCCTAAAGAAGTCCAAGTCAATCAAGGTCTGCCAGGCTAGCTGCTTCCTTCTTCGTTTCATCGAAGAAAAGGTTTTTGGAGTAGGCACTTGGGAGCGCTTAAGTCCACGCTAGCTAGCTAGCTGGATATTAGCCGGGCCGTCTGCCCGACGCGCGCATCAAATGGACCATATATAAACATCGAAGCGCCGAGAGAAGAAGAAGAAGAAAGAAGAAGAAGAAAAGTTATTTATGAAAAGCTCCTTTACCTCTATACGGGAGGTCGCGTCTATGCGCGAATATTAGCGAACGAATGAAACTTTCAGGAAAGTTTGACCATCGTATATATACGCACGCATAGAGCAGCGGATATATGAACCACTGGGAAAAGTAAAAAAATATTTGCACAACACAAGACTATTTTTCTGCTCCTCTCGCTGCGCGATTAAAAATTTTCATTTTAATTGTCGGTCGAGCGCGAGAGAACGCCACTGGCCGGGCACGGTTGATTACGAAAAAATTCCTTAATATTAATCCCGCGAATTGCCGTCAAGCTAAAAATTCCTCGAAGATACAAGGAAAAAAAAATAATCCACAAAGCTGCGTAATTACCCAAAAGCAAGAGGAGCGTACACGAAACGAGTACGTACGCGTTTTCTCGTTCTACCTACGTACTACAGGACTTTCGCATGTACGCGCAGGCACACGCCATCTCCGCGTATAATGTAAGGTCCTTTTTGCCTCGCGCGCACACCATCAGCCGAGAGTCAGAGTATATAGTAGTACACTGCACTAATTTACTTTTTAACATCTCTTTATTCTGCGTATATAGTGGGTAGTATATACTCCCTTTGGTCCTCTCGCTCGTTTCTTTTCTCGCTCTCTCTCTCATATATACATGTATGTAATACTCAGGCAGCACGACGGCACATACCGTATGTGTCCTTGGGGAGTATGAAAAAAAGCTCTGATGCGCGAGAGCGAGAGAAGAAAAGGACTCGTGGGGAAGAAGAGAGAGAGAGAGAGAGAGAAAGAGTGAGAGTTCTCGCGAAATACCGACGTGTCGGTGTAGATGTTCGGGCGGCTGCTTGGAAGCACTTCAACTTGGAACACGCACAGACACACGTTGTATACATATGTATGTATACGCGTGAAAGCGAAAAGCATGTACATACACACACACACGTGCGCATCGCTATATGTGTTTTATATGAAGAGCAATGGCCCGTACTAATCGCTCTAGAACCCTGCGAGAGAGAAAGAGAGGAAGCCAGGCCAACGTAGTGTATAAAACGCGGGCTAAGGCCTCTTCTTTTGTGTACGAGCTTTCCCTATGTATGCGTGCGTATACGCTGCATATCTCGCATCATTCTTCTTTGCCATCGCAGCGCGTAAAGACAGCAAAACGCTAGTTCACTTACACAACTGTACTTGTTTCGCGTGTAATTTCGTTCCATCTCTCCGTCCGAATCGTATAATAATGAAAGCGGGGCTCGCTGCTCGCGGCGGAGCTGCTTTTGCGCTTGAGCCCGCGGAGCTCGTATTTCTTCGCATTATGTGCACTGTGTGAGTACGTGTGCGACGTATAACGTTTTATTTATGCGAGGATATTTTTTATTCCGGCTAGTTAAGATGGAGAAGAAAAGGGGAACGATGATGTGGAGCGTCGAATGTTCATACAGCTCGACTATAGAGAGTAATTAATCTCTAATTATTTGGCAAAACGACGCAATCTCTCGCCAACTCGATCGCGGCTTCATATTTTCGAGAGCGTCGTCAACAAGTTGCGAAATCTATATCGCCCCCCCCCCCCCCTGTCGGATACAGTCCTCGACGTACCCTCTCCGAAATGCCATCGGTCAAAAAAGTAACTCCCTCGTAGTGGAACGACGAGCCCAAAAAGCAATAGCCGTATCCCTCGATTGCTGCGTGCACCATTCAAAGACCAAAAGTATCGCGCATCAATCGTTCCGATGTCACTGGCGCTATATACTACACACAACTTATCCTCGGGGACGACAAAAAAAAGTCTTCCTCGACACTTCTTCGCGCGCGAGCTCGAGCGAAGATAAGGAACGCGCGTCGATTACGAGCCGCGCAAAGTCTACACTTTTCACCTTCTCAAAGTAAGGAATAAGAAAAAAAAGAATCAAGAAACGGGAATGTCGAGGGGAGAGAGAGAGAAAAAATCACAGCACGGCCACCTTTGTCGCGCGCGCGTTTATCTCGCTAAAGGATCAAAGCGAGTCCGGCACTGGATTCAATTTGCTCGAGCTATATTCTCGTCAATCGATCTCTTATAAATCTCTCTCTCTCTCGTCGCTCCTCCTCATCCTCCTCCGATCCATGGCTATATGCCGAGCGCGAAACACAGAAAAAAAAAGAAACAGTAGCTTATAGTCATAGATATACGAAGTAGCGCAGCGAAAGATACTATAAACCCTATCAATGTCTTTCGCGCATGTCGAACAAATTGCCGCGATCGCTTTCCTTTGAGTCGCTCGCTCGAGCCTGCTGCTGCTGCTGCTGTCGTGCGCTCGACACGGCAATGTGTGTGTGTGTGTGTGCCTGCGAATCCGTCAACTGTACACAAACTGCAGTGGCAATAAAAAACGCGAAAAATCTTTTTCTCTTTGCTCGAAACGATGCGTCTGTAGTCATATAATACAGGATACTGTACAGCTCGGGCAGGACTCGAGCACACACACACACACACACACACACACACGTGTACGCGCGCGAGAAACAATTTTTCCGTGTAATCGTTCGGAAAACTTCTACTGCGTGTACTTATATCTATATGAATCTACGTTTGTTTCGCGCGTATTTGTGCGCTTTCAAGTTTTGAAGACTCTGGGAGAGGAGGAGCTGGAGCACTGTATATTATAACACACGACGTAGGCGAGAAGAAACGCGCCTAGCTGACTGTTTGAATTCGTGTGAAAGGGGTGGCGGTGTGGGGATTCTCTAGTCTGCACTCTTGGCTATATACTTAATACAAAAGCATTTTAGTCTAAAACTTTTACCGATCGTTAAAGGCGCTCGAATCGGAGTGGATGATAATTTTCTAAATCTTTGAATAATATTTATGGTTTTCATTAACTAAATTTTAAAACTTTTCGAGTATAATTCGCCTGATTAAATCTATTGAATAATACAAAGGCCATGAAAAACACAGCCCACACTTCGTATAGTAATACACTCGCTCTCGCAACTTCTGTATTATACTGTCATTAACGATTGCGTATACGGTAAACTATATAGAGCTCGAGCTGACTTTGAGTATGTGTGTGTGTGTGTGTGTGTGCCAAGGCTTTCTAAGAAGTACAAACAGCCTTTGGGTAGGAACATTTTCGCAGGCAGCTTATAAAGTCAATATGCTGTATGGAATTTTAAAGTTTCTGTCAACCCTTCTCCCTCTATATTCAAGGGAGGTGCACAATAAAATACGATCTTTGAAAATTTTTCTCAAAAAAATATTAATATAGTTAAGAAGTCACGGGCTTTATTAACTCGGCTGCGTCGCTATATGCTCACCGATAAAACATTGTTCCCGACGGCGGGGCCCTTGTTAGACTTTGGAAATTATAAGATAAATTTATTAAATAGCAAATTTATACCCTGACGGTTTCATTTACGCAACGAAAACTTTGCGTGATACACAGCTCTCTCTCTCTCTCTCTCTCTCTCTCTCTGCATCGTGTCCCTCGGTGAAATTTGTACAGGCGACTACCGTGACTCGAAAGCCCGCGAGATCCTTCAAGTCGCACCGAGAGTCGTCATTGTAAAAGTCCCGACAAACGCCCAATTATAATAATCCGCCATTATACATATCATTTACACACCTTCCAGCACAAGCTAATATTCGTCGGCTGCATATCTTTACCGAAAATCTCGCGCGCGCAGCACAAAACAGACGAGAGTTGTAGTGGTGGTGGTGGTGGTGCGCGCGAGAGGCAGGAAGAGAGAAAGAAAGCTCGAGCTATGATTACGACGATTGTGCTTTAGCTTGACTCGCGCGCCCGCGAGAAACGAGCGAGTGACACAGACGACGGCGTGTACAGCTGCGAATGTTTCACGCGCCGCAAAATCCGCCATTCAATGCAGCGCGTCCTAAGAGTTTCCTCTTTTCGCTCGCATTCAGAAGTCTCTCGTCATCGTCATCGCGGCGCATAACAGTCGTCATCCCTCCGAAGACGTCGTGATTTTAAATTCCCATGGCGCGTTAACGAGCTGCTGGCTGCTGCTGTTGTTGCTTGCTGCTGCTGCTGCTTACTGCGTGCTAGTTTCAAAATAATGAAAAGGCGCGCGGGCGTTTTGCTCCCAAGCTGATTCATGATGACAACGCATCTAATTAATAATATAAACTGCCAACGCAGCTTTAATTAATACATCTTTTGTATAGCCCACTCTGCATATACGCGACTGAAGTTTCGCACTGCATCCGTGAGGATACGTTTTTAATATTCGCAGCCATGGAACCGATCGAATTTTATACCAAACTTTCACTCTTAGTTATTTCGACTAATTTTTCCAGGACGAGATCTCAACTTATCGGCTGACATTGATTCATAAATTGATAAGCTCTTTGATTTTCGTCATTTGAATAATAACATGAATTTTTAATTATGCTTTACCTGCGAAGTAAGAAATCCGTGTAGTAAAGTAATATTTTACGAGAAAAAAAATCCCCTTCGATGAATATTCCGAATCAAGTGTGCAAATAAGATTCAAAGTGAAACAAAAAAAAAGAAATAAGAACGAAAGAAAAAAGGAAGAAGGACGGTATAGACATGCACCCTTCTCAAAAGATAATTGCCACGATCACGAGTCCACTTGAAGGATAACACCGGGATATTATACTTTCAAGCTGCGCACCTTGTAATCAGCTTCTCGATTTTTCCGGTTTTTCTTCGACATCTCCTCAAGCCACGGCTGAAAGTAGAATTTCAAAGGCTCATAAATAAAATATCAGATGACCAATTAGGATGCTTCTTTTTTACCTCGCTCGATCGTTTTCTCGAAAATTAATGAACCCCGTGTACAAGCTCTAGCCGATATAGCGCGTGTATACGTAGCGTAGTTTCGGATACGTGCGTGCCGCGCGTGAATAATTGTACGTATCCTCCTCCTCGCACGCATCCTCTCAAGACGGCAAAGATAGAAACATATTGAATCCTTGCGAGGGTTTTAATAGTTAATTTTTTTTTGGCCCTATGGCGAATGCATGGTATAGAGGGGTAGAGCAACTCGAATACACTTTTCTTTATGGATTTTGAGCCTCGACCAGAGCCGCCCACACATACATGTACATACACTATAGCGTTGGTGCGTACGTGTACTTCTAAGCGAATAACACGCGAAATTGAAGTGGCTGATACATTATGCACGCGGATACGCTCTATCTCTCTCTTTCTCACGCGCCGGTGCTCAATCTCGAGGAATCATAGAATACTTGATACGGAATGGCGGAGCCGCGATGTAATTTTTTTCTTACCCTTCTTTTTTTTTACGCACTCGCACACACCTGTTATGTAGTGCGTACTGGCGCGCTACGTCTGAGTGTTTTAGGTGTGCGCGAGAGGCTTTTCGGAAGATTAAAGCGAGAGAAATTTCATTTGTCAGTATTGACGAATATAATATTATCGTGGATCGGAGGTATTTAAACTTTCACCTAGCCTAAGAGTCAAAAATATCATGCTCGATGCATGAAATTGTTATAGGCCTGCATTACAAGATAGAACAAGAAAAATGTCCAAATTATAGTAACAAGCGAATATCATTAAATATTGGAATTGAAAAGTAATTATAAACTTTCTTGAAATGTCTACTCGATTGCTACTATATGAAAGAACAGCTTTGGCTGTCCTTTAATATGCGACGAAGAACTCTCAACTTCGTAGCTATAGCCGCTAGGTGGCGTCCTACAGGAAAGTCGCTCCCGCAAGTGCTAAAACACTCTTATTTAAAGTATAAATGCACTCCACTTGACGTGCAATCCAATTTCGAGTTATGAACGATTTACAATCGCTAAATATGCATCGGGCGAAAAAATGACAAGAACAATTTTCTGTTTGTTTAGCAAAAAAAAATGTTTCCACAACTTTTTGTCGTATTTTTATCGCAACAAACGTATGCCGCGTACGCACGAGAAATCGAACTGCGAGACTGTCTCGACAGCACAGCCGAATAAATTATATACGCGCGCACGCGAGTCTGTTGCGATCAAAAAAAAAAAAAAAATGAAGAAGAAGCGCTTCGCCGTATCGATCCGCGCGCGCATTACAAAGCTCGGACTCGTCGGTCCGCGCAACACCTTATAGTATATGTACCTATCGCGCTCGCGCCTATACTCACGTGTTTCTTTTCCATAGACGCCCGGCGCGCGCGTGTGTGTGTGTGCATTATCTTTCCACCTGCTTCGGCTCGCTTATTACTATTTGATGAAATAAATAGACCTCGTCTACGACTATACACGCGCACGGGCCATTGTGACGCGCGACTAAAAGTGTATACTCTCGCTTATATACTTTTTATAGTTGTGCGCTATATCGCGCAGTACATGTACGGAGCCTCTAAAAGCATTCCGCAGACCAGCCATAACAATGCGAGCTAGCATGCGAGACTGCAATCTTCTATGCGCACAGGTTCTATGCTATACCTAGATAGGCATATGTTGCTTATAATGCCTCGCCTGGGCGCTGGTTTATGCTTATTATGTACCAAGTCGAGCTTTGCCTATACACATGCTCTATTATATTCCGATTTACAAGGTGGTTAAATATAATCATCTTTGTGCATTGTTCTCGATGCCTTTTAGATATAATATTGCCTCGCGACATTCGACAATATTAATTGATTGTACGACGCGTGCTTGGAAAAACGTCAAGGAATAATTCATAAATGGTATATACAACCCGAGATATTTTGTGCATTAGTGGCGACATTCGAAGCTTTCGATAATTTTGGTATAGCAAGATGCATCGAATAACGAATTGCGATCCCAAAATTATATCAAGAATCAACGCCAAAAACATTTAGCGATAGATAGATAGATAAACAGATTTTAATGCGTTATCGGTGATTGCGCAAAAAGAGTTAGCCCGCCCGAAAATCGGAAATGAGATTTCTTTTTCGCACTCCGGATCCCGTGGCCCCCGCAGCTGTATAGAGAGCAGCAGCTAAGTTAGCCGCACAGTACGGCTGAGAAGTTGTTGCGCACGGAATGAGCGTAACGACGAGCGAGAGAGAGAGAGCCAAGTATATGTCAAGTTTTAACACGAAGAAATGGTCGGTCCTTATACATAGCCGAGGAGTTGGGGAGTTCCATTAGTTTCGAGGTTGGATCTCTCAAGTTTGTTACGAATTAGAAAAGTAGTAATGAATCAGGTTACGACTATCCGGGCTTGAGTAAGATGAACACACACATATAAGGATTCTTTGATACCAGCTCGGAACGTTAAAATTAGCCCGCGAATAGACGCGGGAGAGGCTCGCGATTCCTCTAATTTTTTGTTTGCGACGATAATACGAGAAATTCACAGGCACGTCGAATAAGTGTCAAATTTTACACGAGCGAGCATAAAACGCGTATTCTTCCATCCAAGCTCGAGGCTAAATTTTACTTGTAAACACGCGGCTCAAAGTATTTCTCTCTACTCGCACACACATACAAGTTGGATCAACGTTGGGTATATTATAAGGCTTGCTCAGTCATCGATATTTTATCCATACATATATAGGTACCGAACGCTCCAACTTTGTCGCGTAAAATTCGCATGCACATACTCCGTACTCGAAGCCAAGAGAGTCCCCCTTGGGTGGCTCTCTCGAATGCTCTATACGTATCCCAGGTAAAACCTCTACGTGAGCCATATTCGTTTCTCGCTCTCTCTCTCTCTCTTTCTCCCAGAGGCTAACCCAAGAGCACGAGAGAATCTATGGTGTGCGCGCCGAGGTATATACGCGCTTACATAGGCATACGAGCGGTGGCACGTGTGTATCTAGCCGCATTTCTTTATTATTTAAACGCTTCTGCAGCCGCCGCAGCAGCAGCAGCAGCAGCCGTGTACTACGTAGCACTGCACACATACATTCTCTCTCTCGACGGAATTCAAGCAGTCTGTTCCCTTGTTTATGTATATGCCATGTATCGGATTTCGTTTTATGCACACGTCCTGTGTGCCTTTTGCGCCCTCTGCGCCGGCCCTGAATTATTTCGACGCAAGCTTGCTTTTCAATTTGTAACTATTTGATTTTTCAAAGGGTGCTGAGGCAGACGTACCATATATATATACGGAATAGTAGCTGGCGCGCGCGCGCGCGAGCTTCCGTATATATATGCTTCATTTATTTTTTTGGGACCGAGCGCGCGTGCGCTGCAGGGGAATAAATTGCGCCCCGGCAGCTGACTTATTTCCGCGATGGAAATTTAATCGAATGGATTTTCATTTGCCGCGTATTACGCGTTGGTGGTGCGAGGAATTGACCGATCTTTATCATTTTTATTCAAATATCTAAGAAATTTAGATAGAAATATTATAAGTATCTGATAAATCATTAAATTACCGAAAGTTTTCAATAACAATGTAACGCGTTGTTACCGCTACTCCAACATTGAAGCGACAATACGTTTCGAACGTTCTCTTGTCTTTTTGCTATCGGTTTATCGTCTGCAGTAAACCCTATACGAGTCCTACGGTAGTTTGGCCACCATGAGCTCTAACTTATCGGTAGGAAAACCATCGCGCACCTGCCTTCGAGCTTGCTACAGGACTTCCACCTGCATTTTAATAACGATGGGAGCAAAACGAGACGCGATAAATAACCATAAATAACTGAATAAATGCTTCGTTTGTCTCGTTTGCTACAGATTTATGGGAACGCAATGTTAGTTGTTGCAATTCGTTGCGGTAAATATTCATGTTTACGTAACTAATCCCTGGACTGTATACGGCGTTGCTAAACTTTAAAAATGTTTCACGTCATTCAAGAATCATTTAAAAATGTTTAAATACACATTCGGTTTTATATTTATGCGCGTTTGATGAAAGTGAGCCTTCCGTTGCGTAATCTGTGATGGAAAAGCACACTCAAAGCCATAGGCAGGCGCGCATGCGATATCTCGTTGACGTGCCAAAGGACCGGTAGCCATATCGGATTCAGCAGCCATTTAAGCACGCGCGCACATTTATACATATAGTATAGAGTAGCAGCGCTGCACGGCAGGTCGAGAGGGGGTGTCAAATAAAAGGAGTCGAAGTGCACTCAAGCCGTGTAATCTCGGTCTCAAACAAAATGCACTTTCCATTAAAAAAAAAAAAAAAAAACAGGAAAAAAGTTTATGCATCCTGACGAAAACGAGCGTTCCAGAAGGCGAACTCCTGTCATCCACAGCGCTGCTCTTTGCTCGCTGCGCTGATATCATTATGCAAGCAGCGAGGCCGCGCGCGGATATTTTTATCGAAACACGATGATGGAATCAATGGAGAATTATGACAAACAAAGAATTTCGATGAGCGAGGTTTCTCTCGTCTGTGCCGCTGTATACCGTAGCTGCACGCTGCGCTGCTCACGACTCCGTGAACGCAAGATAAATTCGTACGATTTCGAGCCCGACTGCAGTTGGGTGCATTCGAATGAATGCGCATTGATTGAAATGTGATTGTTATATAGAGAAATGTGGAAAGAGAGAGAGAGAGAGAAAAAAAAATCAGCGGCAGACGAGCAGCTTCTGCTTGACGCGGTTGAATTTTCTTTCGTTGTAAAAATAAAACGCTGTCGGTGAGTTGAGTACAAAAAGTTTCCTCCGAAAAGTGTGATAATTCTTATTTTTATCTATGAATTTCAATAAATACCCAAATGTTCTGAGAAAATATTTTAACCCGGAGAAAAACCAAAAAATAAATTAATATTTGAAAAGTAAAAAATTTTATGTTTGTCTTATTTTCTGAATTAATTTTTGATTTAAATTCTACATGATTGGACCTATATTTCTTGATATACAAATAAAGGAGTAAGTGAATTCGTTATATTTTTTCAAAAATATTTTCAGTTACATTTTGATTTGCGCTCATTGTGTAGGCCTTCATCGCCTCGTTGTTGCAATAGACACTAGATGGCGAGGGTAATCGAATTGTAAACACACGATCAAAATATATAAGTTTCATACATATTTAGTTTGAAATCGATCTACGAATCTCAACAGTCTTGTGTTCAATGAAAGGACTAAAATGATCTTTTTGTAAAATATATGCGCTATTATTCCAAAGAATATTTCAATCTTACATACGAATACCCAGTATAAAATAAATGCTATTATTTACACGATTTGATGTTATGACGGCGTGCCCACGTATACGTCGCTCGACTCCTTTCTCGCACGCAGACACGCGTCACTAGCTCCTTCGTCTCGGTGTGCTCGTCGACTTTTCCGCGTAAGCGGAGCGCCAGACGACCGTGGGGTCGTCGCCGACGAGCAGCACAAACGCCTTTTACCTACGCGACTACCTGGCCGGCTAGCACAGGTATCTCGAGACTCTTCACGGGCAGCGTTGGTCCGATGCCTCGCTAGGTCTGCTTGCTCGCGCCGATGTATCGCGCCTATATCCGCGTCCCTGACTATCTCGCTTCTAAGCCCTACCGAAGTTACTCGCGTCCGCGAGGCCAAGAGGCCGGTCGTGCCGAAGCACGGGTCGCCTGAGGGCCTTGAGGCCGCGTCGCGCCGAACCCGGACGACGAGGTGACTCACCACGTCTCCGCTCACACTCACACACTCGGCGCGTCGCGGCGGCCTGTATGACTTACCACGTCATAATGTTCAATACTCAAGTTATTGTTCTGCACAGATAATGCACATCAAAGATCATTGCCGAACATGGAGTTTCATTTGGGGAAAAAAAGTAACATAAATAAATAAAAAGAAAAAAGTGTAAAATAAAATATTTTTCCTTGTACCGTCTCGGTACGTTCATTTCGTACCACGCACGACGCCTCCGCATCTTTGATATGATTAAGAAATTGTCGAAACTTGACAAAATTATAAATTACGCGCCGCACGCGTACACACACACTACTAACACAAAGGCTTTGTAGTAACGAACTAATTACAAGATTCGCAACAAGTCCACGCGGCGCCGTGTACATGTATATATGCGCGATTTGACTAAGCGCAGCCGAGCGAAGTAATAAACCATCGCACGCGAGTTTCTGCACTCGGCTCCGAGTCTCTGTGTGTGTATACGTATACACGTCCCTTTCTTCCTTTACCATGAATCTGCCTACACACGCGAGCGAGGTAGTTTCTTCCTTGACTTTCCTAATAACGCACACACACAGACAGAGACCCGAGCGAGCTCATGCTATGTACGCGTCGAAAGTTCGGGCCTCTCATTTGCATTCATTATTCTTCGTGCGCTCCTTTCTCAGCTGCAGTAGCTCCACTTTTTATTTCTACTTTTCTCTCCCAGAAACAGCATTTCCTTACCCTTTAATCTTTCTGTCTCGTTCGCTCTGCTCTCGTTTACCTGCTTATCTTACCCGACGTTGCTAAAAATTCACGCTCTCTTTGCGAGCGAAAACTAGGTCTTCTCCTTCGCTCGCACTCACTTATACACGTCTTTCTCTCTCTCTCTCTCTCTCTCGACGCACACCAACAAAGTCTCTTTTTCCTCTCTTTCTTTCTCCTCTTTCTTTTCTTATTTTTCTCTACACACAGAGCCATCGTTTGCTTAACAATCGAAATGTCTGCTGCATTAGCAAAGCAATATAGCAGCAGCAAGCCCAAGTACTTCGCGAGCATTCGCGAATGCTCTGCATGACCTTAATACCCATCATCGTGAAATATGCACGATAATGAAAGAGAGAAAGAGGTAGCAGAGGCCCCGCGAGAGCCAAGTGGAAATGAGTATAAGTCTCTTAAACACTGGGATGTTCTTATCGGCCCCGACGTGAAATATTCCATATAAAGTCTCCGTCAAAAGCTCGCGGGAAATAAATCATCATTATGCAATTCCTCCGCAGTGAAATACTCTCGTGACCTCCACTGCTCTCTCCTCCGGCGTATACATATATATACTCGCAGGCCCCCGATTGTACGAATTTCGATGAAAAAATATCCATCTCGGGGTGGAGCTTTGGGCATATACCGATCTTTAGTACGTATAAATTCACGAAACCAATTTCATAAATCGTCCGAGACGTCGCACCGAGCGATCTAAATAGACGCCGCAAGCTCTCGTAATTTTCTTTAATCGAGCAATGCATTACAAATTTTAATCAAGGCAAATTAAGCGCAGATAGAGAGAGAGAGAGAGAGACAGAGCAAACACAAGCAGCGGCCCTGAGACACTCGACGTTTTCTCTCTCTCGCCTGTGCCACTACTGGCTGAAATACGTCCGTGCATACATAGAGGTATACTGTATATACGTCTATTCTATATACGATCTGCTGCCTCGCTGATGGCGTATTCCGACGCTGCCACTGGCGTTTAGATAGCGGCACACGTACGAGCGCCACCGTGTGGAAAATGCAGGATAAGGGGCTAAAACCTGACCGGTATATATAGCGCCTGCAATGAGCAAACAGCTCGCGCACATGGATATATGCTGCGAATGCTCCTGCAGCTAACTGCAGAACTGCAGCGTCGGAGAGGCCCGCGCGAGGCGCATACCACGAAAACATCCGGCACGCGAACGTTTGCCGCCGCCAGCCGAGAGTGCTATCGCCTATATTCTTCGTTCCTGCAACCGCATATAGAGACTGTATAAGCTAGCTTCTGTTTGCAGCTCTCTCTCTCTCTCTCTCTGTAATTTATTCGCCGAGTCCGCGCGTCTTGCGAATGGAGAGGTTACACATTTTTGCACGCCATTACAAAACACGAACGAAAAAAAAAATTCGAGCAATAAACGACCGATCGCGATGAACATCCGTGTCTGAGTATTCGCGCGCGCGAAAAATGAAAGAAAGAGAAGCATTTTTTAAGGCACGAAGATCGCGTGGGCTCGCGAGTGCCCATTATACACGTTTCAGAAATGTCTAGTATGTCTAAACAAAATACAATATCTCTCAAGCAGCACAGTTTCGTATATAATAATAATAAAAAATTTCGAATTCCACGCTATATGTACCGCGAGGCAAACAAAAAACATTCGCGTCCGCGAGTATCCTAGAGCATTCCTGGTACGCGCAATAAAAGACGTACGCGAAATGCGCGACGTGCGGGTACAAGGATTGCCCACGCGCGTACTACAACGCAACATCGCTACGTATATAATAATATATAAAATAATACACGACGCAAAGTTGAGCGACAAATTTCAAATTCAATCTTCATCTTCAATTCTTGTTTACTCGCGGCTGTATATATACGCGGAGCAACAAAGCAGCGCGGCGCAAAAAGGGAGACGGCGAAAAAACGAGACAAACATACCGACGACGAGGATGGCGTGCGTAGAGGTATGGAAACTCTATACATAGCTACATAAGGAGAAACTGAAAGTCAAATAAGAAAGTGAACAGCCCGGGTATATAAGTTGAATAACGCAAGCATCTCGGGCTGCATGTAGGTGCGCGTACGGCAGTAGCTGCACAAAATCTAGAATTGTCCTCGAGATCAAATTGTAGTCACGTTGAGTCCGCATAGTTGTGCCGCAGCATACGTTCAAGGGATACTTTTAGAATTCTTTTGTTGATACTTTTTCGCCGTTGTATGTTTGTTCTCGGCCGTATATTTCGATATGTTTAAGAATTTAACGACATAACCCACGTTTTTTGTTTTTTTTTTTTTTTTTTTTGAAAAATAAAAACCCGACGAACCTGGTTGAGGCGCGCTTTGATGTTTCTAAATGAGACGACAGTTTAATTATCATCAATCCTCGAGCTTGCAAGACAAAATTTATTTGATACTCAAAAATTCCACCAAGTGCACCATTATAATATGTATACTCTTGCACCGGTATACACGCAGTAATATAAACGTTTCCATTTAATATTTCCACGGGACGGACCCGGCACACAAAAAGAGATACAACATAAATAGAGACGAAAGAGAGACGAAGAAGAAGCGAGAGAAAGAAGGAAAGCTCGAGCTTGAGGTTGCCTGGCTGGTGTGCGCTTTTTAATAATGCAACCCCAGAATCATGCCACCTGAACCTCGTAACTCTCTCTTTCTTTCTCTCTCTCTTCCTCTTCCTTACGGATCTTATATAGAGACTTCTTGCTCGCGCGAGCTTTGCTTACCCATCGTGCCTAGTAGTATATTTTTATATACGCCCGCGCGCAAGCTCGCTCGTATTATTCGCACGGGCCTTTTTTGCGTGCAACATTTTTTTTTCTCTTTTCAGAGTAAGCTGTTGCTTGTTTTTTCTAAAGCTGGCAGAACATTACTTTCTTCTACTTCTTTCCTTTTTTTTTTTCAACTCAGCCAAGCGAATTCTGCACATCGCCCAAGATGACAAAGATGCGCGCACACAGCTGTGCATGAATGGCCCAACGGGGTTTACTCCGCGGGGCTGCTGCTGCTGCTCTTCTGCGTGCGGTGAGCGAGCGAGCGAGCGCAAAAAAAAATATGTACACGCTATACGCTAACCGAGACGCTACTTTTATTATATGCGCGCGCGCGGATATTATTATGTCTATTTATGAAGTTACACGAGCAGCGGCAAGAGATTAATTCAAAAGGCAATAAAATAATGCTTATAAGAATCTTTAGCTCTTCTCTCTCGCGAGCTGAGAGACGTTATATGAATTTTGCGGTAAATAAATCACTGGGAGCTCAATTACTCTCTCTGGCAGTTGTATGTACGTGAAAACAAATGAACTCAAAGCTCTATACGCTCTCGACGTAATATTTATTAATTACTTCAACGATCCGTCGAGGCTTAAAAATTGAATTGACGCGCGTGCGGTGCGACATTGCCTCGTGCACGAGGCACAATTGGAAATTAGATCTCTCGGTTTATACGCGCGCGGAGCCCGAGACAGTAAGTGACATTGCGCTAATCCCAAGCAAGCAAGTCCTGCGCGCGCGCGCATGTCCTTTGCAATATATACATTTAATCCCAGTGTATATAAGCTGTACGTATATACGATTTTCACAAAAACGTGCCGTGCTCGCGATAAAAGGCGATCCGCACAGTGGCTGCTGCTGCTGCTGCTGCCTCGTCGAACAAAAGGCGAAAAAGAAATAAAGAGAGACTGCGGAGTCTGTGCGATGGCGTGTCGCTGCTGCTTAGTCGATTGCTCGAGCGTGTGCTCGTGCATAATGGGCTGCTGCTGCCGCGTGGCACCATAACCACACGAAATCGAGAGCCCAAAATGCCACCGACGTTAAACGGTCAGGCGCGCGCTGAATGAGATTCGTGCGCGCAGAGGGAAACGTTCGCTGACTTTTGACGGGTGACATCTGCAGCGCTGCGGTTCTTATATTATGTAGTAGCTCTGATCGCATGCGTGAGATTTTTGCCCTGGATAAAACGGCCCATGTATATACAATATTGTTTGCGATATTGGTGCCGCTGGGCGATTGCTCCGCCACACACACACACACACACACACACACTTACAGGCCAGTCTGTGCTTTGTGCCAAATGGGAGAGAAGTTTTTTTTTCCTTCGCGTCGATTAGGACCGCATTATATACGCTACTGCCTCGCAGAGAAGCCGATATTCCAAAACCAATAATGCGCGATCGGATCGATTTCTGCCTTGGCTTTTATGCTCGCACGTACGTACGCGCCCTCAATGATATTAATTATTTTCTCGTTACTTTCAAAAGTAAAAAATGATCCTTTGTATGCTGGCTCTGTATATTTATATAAATGCTGCGCTGCGCGTCAGTGAGTGGCCAAATCAGAGAATAAAATAATATAAATGGGAAACTTCTCTACCCTCTTTTTCTTTTGGTAATATGGTATCTTTGTATCGCTTTCAGTTTATACTTGTGCTTGAAATTCAATAAAATTAGTTTTTGAAACGATCATCTAGCCACATAGGTTACCTTTTGTTCGGTAACGTTAATTAATGTTTGTTCATTAATCTATCGATAAATATAAGTATTCTTTTATTGTAGAAAAAGTAATGACTCGATGACGATAACAAATGTACTTCGACTACCTTTTCCACGTGGCATCAATTTTTTTTTACGATAATTACATTTTTAATACCAACGTAAGAGACTTTTCTACACATACATGAGAAAAATATGAAACGGATATCGATCTTTCATCGAAACTCCAAGTACTCTCCGAACACACAGATTATCAAAGTCTCGGTAAATTTGTTCGACTGACAAAGAAAATACCTACGAACGAAACACTTTTATCGTGAGATTGTCTCACACACACACACACAGAGTCTAGGAGCTCTAGATTTCCAGGAAGCACCAAGAATCACCTTCCCTTTCAGCTAGATGACATGGTAATATTAAAAGCGCAATGCATCGTGTAAGGTAAGTCTTTTGTCACCGTATAAATATACGTAGCTGGCGAGGATCATCCCTGGGTCTTGATTCATTTTCTTGAAAGCAGCAGCCCCCTCTGCGCATATTGACTCTGGGCATTGTGAAGATCCATTTATATCCGGCAGCTTCGCGGTAATTCAAAGTCATTTGTCGAGCTCGTGGACGCGCATGGTGCCAGACGAATTAGGGGCCCCCGATACACCTTCGGAGTCACGAACGAGGCATAATCACCTGAGGAAACGTGTGCCGACGACAAAATATACCTATTTATTGCCAAAAACGAAAATCCGCTCTCAGCACAATAGATTATATATGCCTTATTATGATTATATCGTGCCGTGTTGTGTATGTGTGTATCCGCGCCTTCAAAGACTCATCCCATGACTCGCCTATACCCATTGGCGTATTTTGTTAGCTTTGTCGAGAGCGAAACGCTCTGAACTAGCTCAAAGAGCCAAATCTCGCATATATATATAGGTGCGCGCGTCTGCACGTGAACGTTCGCACGCTAGAGACTGCGTGCTATGCTAGGCGTATACCTTCTACGCACACAAAGGAGCACCGAGGGCAAGTGCATATATGTGCGTATTAAGGATAGGAAGCACGAAGATTTTCGAATTACATACAAGTGCGAATTTTTGACTTATTATTATTGTTATATTGTGCGCTGCGCAAAGCGGATGAAATCTGAGGGTTTATACCGTACCGGCCTCGGTGATGTATTGATATTTGCTCGGGACAGCCCCTTCGAGTGTACCTGGCTCTTGGGTAGTTTGAATTATTTTATTTTAATATGATTTAAAAATATGAACTTGATGTATTTTATCGGGAGAAAGCACGCCCGTCAGATTTTGATCTTTTCGAATTTATTATGTTTGACGTCGGCCAATCTGAAGCGAAATCTTATAATTTTTTTTTTTTCAAATAAAAAAATAAGAAATTCTTGTAAATACATCCAAGTAAGTTATCTCATTATTTTATATTGAAGTTTAAAATGCTTTATTGAAGTTTATGCTCCGCGATATTCTGAAACATTACACATAATTATGTAATAAGCCATCTGCTTGTTAGTAACAGTTTGAACCTTGCTGGTAATTTTTATGACATTGTTTTAATTTTAGCGTCCATCAAGCCGAAACTAATGTGATCTTTGGAAAAGAAGCTGTGCACTTTTATCGAAGTAGTTATCGCGGAAATTATTTTGAGACAAGTTAGCTGGAAAAACAAGCGAGGTATGATGAAACGCGTCGCAAAAAGTTGCCGCAACATCCACCTTGTAACGCTTGGCTCCGTCATCCAGTAAATTTTCATTACTGCGACAAAATTTTACATCGAGTCGCTTGAGCGTTATTATATACACCGTTACTGTTTAACAGATGGCTTCTTTTGATGATATCTTGCAAAGTTTTCAAATGTTCTCTCTCTGTCTCTCTCTCTCTTTGGACGAAAATAATTCTTATAATTAAGAAAAATATCGTTTGCTCTATGCGCAGACTATGCTCGATTTAATTTTCTGCCAAACGAGTCATACACAATTTTGAACTGTTCTTCGCTGTCTATTTTTATTTAGTAATTCCGATGCCATGTAGTTGCAGTAGCGAGTGAACCGCAAATTTATTTGGTGACACAGTCCATTTTCCCTTACCCTCAGCCCTCGGCCGAAGAAGAAGAAGAAGAAGCCGTCTCCTGGACAAAAAATGTAGAATGGACAGAAAATATATAGTGTTTCACATTGAAAACAAGAGGAAACGAAGAGAAAAGAGCTCGGTCGACTTTCCGGTGTATATATAGCCGCGCATCTCTCGCCGTTGGAGTAGCAGCAGTGGCCTAGTCGCGCGCCCAGTACTCGTATCAGAGTCCTCCGACTTGGAGTATACGCGAAAACAAGAGCTGAGAGTGTGCGGGGTGCGTCTTATATACTCCACTTTTTTTTTCTTTCTCTGCTTTACTTCTCTATCTTCGGAGCGAGCGAGGCTACTTTCTTCTTTCTCTTCCTCTTCTTCTTTTTTTTTCTATGCTACAGCGAAGATTTTCTAGCCTCTATGTACGCTCTACTTTTTTTTTTGCCTTCCCTTTATTTACCGGTGGACACACAATTTCTAGGGTGAAAATCAATGCAATATCTACTGTGCGACAAGCGAAAACAGTTCGTTAAAAATCTCCGGCGCTAGGGTTGGAAATTGCATTTGCATTATTATTGCATCGTCTAGCGAACGAAAACTCGAAATAAAAGTCAACTAAAATAAAGAATCACTAACTTCGTTACTTTATCGCATACAGTAAACTAAACTCGCTGCAAAATGCAGCGGAAAAACAGGATACGCTTAGAAAAAATTTTGTCGCGCAGGTAAGCATAAAAGGTCGTCGTTAAAAGGGCACAGAGAGGACGCGCAGCCTCCGTCTATGTGTACGCAGAGTGCACACAATAATACACGAGCCTGGACAAAAAGAGCGACGCTTGCAGGCCTTTTTGTCTCTCGGCCCGTATTATATGTATATCTATACGCGTTACGCGCGCTACAATGTGGAATCCTGCCTCGGAGGCAAACTTCCAAATAGCCCGGAAGGCCCTTTTTCTCGAAGAAAAGAGCCGGCGACGACGGGTGCGAAGCGTCTTTCCGGTGCGCTGCTGCGCAGTTATATATATATACACGTCGCGTATCGGTTGAACGAGAGAACCAGCGAACGAACCTTTACGGTATATATATATATACCCTTTTTGACTTTTCGACGTCTAGCGTGAATAATATATGCGACTAAACATTGTTCGGGCTCGCATACATGCAGTTTTTAATTATATTGAGAGCGGCAAAAATGAGTCGAGGGTGGATGGTTTGCAATTTGTCCCTTCTGCTCGCCGCGAGGCCTCGTAAAAAGACATTCTAGTTGTACCTTTTTTTTTTTACTGTTAACCAAGTTTTGCTTTGTGAAGGCAGCTGCCATAATTTTTTTTAACTTTTTAGTTCATCTAGAACTAGTAATAATTTTAATAAAAGTTTTATACCGTTTTCGGTGTATTTAAGAGAGATGATTTAGTTTTTTCTCAAGTGAAATTTCTTTATTGAATATGATGATTTCACCCGTGAACACCGAGCGAACGAGCACCGTAAGCACGATAATGATAAGAATATAAAATATAATATATATTAAGGAAATTTCAATTAACTTCTTCATTAATAATCTCGAGATTTTTATGTCATTAAGATAAAATTAATAAAGTAAATCGTCCACTCGATAACATCGAAGCAAAAGATTAGATTCGATTTATTATTAAAAAAATAATTGAACTTAGCTAGAGTATATGATATAGAGAGTTACAAAAAATACAAATATCGATATGAATTTGAAAAACGTCGAATTCGTAAATGAATTTATATAATAAAATTGAGTCAGACAAAGATTTTAAATTATATTATTATTATTTATTATTATGATTATTATTATTATCATCATTACGAATGCCTGATCGATATCCGAAGCAATCGATAACTCTTTACATATATTTTAAGTTTTCAATTAACGTTGAGCATTTGCAAAATTGATGAATTTTCTGGATTTTCTACTATTTATTATTAATAAGTTGTGGTTATACGTGACATTCTTTTCTCATTCAGTCACTTTATATTTTTCTAAAGAAGCATCCGATTACAGATACTTGTATATACCTAGATACAATCGCATCTCGTACACAGATTTGATAAATTCGGGTAAATTAAGCGAAAACAACATTTATACATTATTGCTTGGGTGAGTCGCTTCTCTCGTATCGATAATGAAGCATTTGGCAGTGCTGCGCCGCAAGTGAAGTCTTTCTGATCAGTACACGTACGGTGCCGTAGCGTACACAACCAAAGATAGCATCGACTGCAGTCAGTGGTTCTCAAGAAAAGAATAAATATTCTAAATTTCAAGAGATTGTACGTTGCATTTGCGAGTATATTTACGTAGCTAAATATGTTCCTATCCTTCCAAGATGATTTAACAAGATTAAAAAGTATTCGAAATAATTTTAATTGGTCTGATTGGGAGATCAAAGAAAAGCGATTTGAAGTTATCTGTGAAATTACCAATTTAATCAATGATTGGTATGACCAACTTCCTAACCTCCGGGACATTTTTCGTCCCGAAGAAATCGATTGTCTTCTTATGATGGTGAATGATGGAGATAAAAACCTGTGGATTCCATGGCGTAGATTCATCAAGTTTGCGGTTCGTACCGGCTTAAAGGATAAACCCAACGTTGATAAAGACGGCAAACCACTGTTGGACCGTGACACACCAGTGCATCTTGCAGCTAAAAGTAGGTACTACGACATCGTTGGTGAACTTTTTCAAATTTATGACACGTTCGACGTTAATTACACCGACGTATCTGGATTTACTCATTTTCATGCGGCCTGCGTGGCTGGCTGTAACGAAGTCGTCGAAAAATTCCTCGAACTCGGACAGGACCCCAATTGTCTTGTACCAGAAACAGGTGATTCACCGCTCCACTTGACTTTCAAGAACTACGATCACATCAACAAGAAGGTGGTCGAATTGCTACTGAGAAAAGGCGCCAACCTGAATTTGTCCAATGAGGACGGAGTGACACCCCTGCATATTATTTGTCAGAGAAATACGGCGATGACTATATGGATATATTCTTCAAGATCCTCGACGACATGCAGCAGACCTTGCATATCGATACCCAAAATAATACGGGTAACAGACCACTGCACTTGGCTCTGCTCTGGAACAACAAGAAGTTGGTCGAATGGCTGCTGAGAAGAGGTGCCGACCCAAATATGGCCAACGAGTACGGAGACACACCCCTGCACATGTGCGCTACAGACTTAGATTTGATGAAGTTGTTCTTAAAAATCAACAAAGAACTCGATCAGACGGTGCAGGTCAACGTCCGGAACAAGTTTGGTGACACGCCACTACACGAGGCTCTGCGAGATAAATCGGACAAGGAACAAATCGAATTGCTGTTGAGACGAGGCGCCAATCCGAACTCGGCAAACGAGGAAGGGTCAACTTCTCTGCATGTGATTTGCCAGGAAATATCCGATGACGATGATGACATGGTAAAGATGTTATTCGAGTTCAGCGAAGAAGTCAATCAACCCTTGCAGATAAATGCCCGGGACAAGCGGGGTGATACACCATTGCATTCGGCTCTGGATACGGCCACATGAAGGTGGCCGAATTGTTGGTGACAAGAGGCGCTGATTTGAATTGCACTAACGAGGAGGGATCGACACCACTACACACGATTAGTGCGAGATACAACTATAATGATGACTTGGTGAATTTATTCTTCAAGATCATCGAAAAAAAACATCATACGGTGCAGGTCAATGCTCAGGACAATGAGGGTAACACAGCATTGCACTTGGCTCTGAGTCTATACAACAATAAGAATGAGGCCGAATCGCTGCTTAGAAAAGGCGCGAACCCAAATTTAGCCAATGCAGAAGGATTGACTCCTCTGCACATTATTTGCAATAGATACCGCGATGACGATTTGGCGGCGCTATTCTTCAAAGTCAACAAAGAACTCGATCAGCCGGTGCAAGTTGATTCCAAGGATAAGAAAGGTCGGACACCGCTCCAATTGGCCGTATCATATCTCATGCCAGATATGGTCAATGTTCTGTTAAATAATGGCGCCGATCTGTCGAGTTTCGTTTTTCTCACTGATGCTTACTTTAGCGAAAGATATCAACCATGGACTTATGATATTACATTTAAATTCAAACTAGCGTCTGTCATTCTGCTCATCGTCGAACGTCTTGAGAGAAGTGGATACGACTTTAACCGAAGCGACGCCTTGATGATAATGAAATTGTTCACTAAACACGGAGTGTTCGAAAAATCGGCGGATCTTGAAAAACATTGGTATGAAGACGAAGAGTTCAGGAACAAAGCGAAAGATGTAATGGTAAATTCGAGTTTGTCGCTTTATGACTCGATTAGGTTACGACCCGAAGAAGCGTCGAAACTAGTTACATATAAGGACTACGTGAAGCTCTTAGACTGGAATCAATGGCGGGGTTTAGCTGAAGGACTTAGAAAGGCTTGTCTTGCTCATTTGTGCAAGACAATAACGAGAGGATTTTGTCTACGATGGACACAGGAATCTTTCTTGGAGCTGACGAACAATCAGCTGCTGACTCTCTGCCGTGAAAAACTAATGAATTTCCTGGAGAACGAGGATTTGTTCGAAGTATGCATGGCAGCAGACAACTATATAAACGAACCAAATCAAAACACGTGACATTGTTTGCAAATTTACTTTCATTTTGCTTAAAATACCTCACATAATATTTTATTTACCATGTATTAACTTTGTATGGTCATTATTTTCTAGGCAAGGATGTCTAAAATGTTCATATTCTCTTCACTAATAGTGTTAAAATATATTTGTTATCGAAAATAAAAATTTTATTACATAGAAACAAATTTTAAATAAATCTGGTCCGTTTATTAAATTTCAATTTCTTTCAGGAATTTTTTCGAGGTTTTACTTATAACTGTTGATCTTAAACAGCTGCTATAAATAAGTTTTCTTTATAAAAAAGTCATAATGTTTTATGTTACCAAAATCTTTGCCCATCCTTCATGCAACTTTAATTCGATTAAAGTGAGCACTTTAAAAATGTGCATTTTCAAAATATCGCTTCGGCCTCGTAAAAAAGGCATCTCGGTGCATCGTGCGAGCGCCGCAAGATTTCTCAAAATTTCAAGCGCGAAATAACTCAGCGACAAAGGCAAACTCGCGAAGGATGTAATGTCCGCAGGCGTGTAGCGAGAGAATAACGAGAGCACCACGAGCCTGGTCTCAGCCACTATAGAGGTCCAGGAACGAAGACGGGATATATTTTAGGAGTCACCCTCTCTTTCTTTCACTCTATCTCTCTCTCGCAGCGCAACCTGCGACGACGACGACGAGTTCTCTCTTTATTCCGTACAAGGGCTTTTCAAGTGCGGTATAGTTTTATGCATGTCTGCTCACGCGTGTCTGTGTCTGTGAGAATACGCATTACGCGGCAAGGTGTGTACACGCGCGGGAGGAAACACATAATTTTCTTTAGCGATGTGGCAAGCCTCAAAGAGAAAATACGTTGGTGTATAGGAAAAAAAGAGAGAGAAATAAAGAAATGGCCGCGCGAGACCTCGACGATGCGCCACGACCCCCATCCGTATATATTCGCAACAGTTTTTGGAGCTACGCCAAACACGTATAATGCATATACACGGAGTGCACAGCAGCAGCAGCAGCTACCACTCGGAGAAAAGGAGTCGAAAGACGTGGTCTTCTCGCTCTCTTAAAGGAATAGCTGAAGGTTAGACGAGAGAAAGAGAAAGGGATACATACGTGTGTGTGTGTGTGTGTGCTCGCAAGGGAAAATAAGTATATATACGAGAGACCGCCGCTACCGAGGGCTAGTGGAGCAAACAAGTTTCTTACCGAGCAGCGAAGAAGCATGTGGATACAACAAAGTGAAATCCACTTGGTCGCTCATTCTTCGTCGCTCTTCTTTCAATAATTTCTTTTTCTCTCTTCTCTCCTTTGAACGCAAAAAAACACTTGGAGTATCTTAGCGAGGATAATGAAGTCTCGCGCAGCCGAGTACAGAATGAGAATCGGTCTCTCTTCACTCGTAGAAAATCATTCGTTGTAAAAACGAGGGAAAAAAAATCTACTTCTAGCCAAAGTGACCCTTGCTTGGGCACGGATTGTGCCTTTACGAAGACTGCAAAGTACGACATTACGATAGTCAGATATTTAATGAAAAATGAAAGCTCTCGGGTATTGAACGATCCTCGTGGCGGGGGTATTAAGTTCGACGTTCGAGTGGATCATAAACACACGTGCGATGATAATCGGTATATTTCCCGTCTTCTTCTTCTTCTTCTTTCGATATACGCACGGCGGGGATTGACGCGATATAATAGCAGTAGCCAATTTTCCAGGGCTTAATTTACCAAAACGTTGTCCGTTACATTATAGGCTCGTCGATGGCCGCGCGGCGAAAATACGAGAAATGAGAAAAATGACGGAAGTCGACGCGGGGGCAGTTATCAGCAGACAGACGCCCGCTAAAGCAGCAGCAGCAGCAGCAAGAGACATCAGTAAAGGATGAAGGATGACGTTGGAATATATAGGGGAAGGAGCAAGGGGTTAGAGGTTATATAAGATAAGCGAGCTGCGATGCGGCACACGAGCCGCGCCAACGTCAAGCTCACGGCGCGCGTCGACTACTACATATATATCTTCGTGTAGTACGAGACGAGGAAGAAACGGAAGTCCAGTCTGGTAAGCCGAGATCGCAGAGAGAGAGAGGAGAATTGTGGACAGGGTGGAGATAGGCACCAGCCGTGAGCTGTTATAAGCTCTGAGCTAAAGAGAGAAAGAGAGCTTGCGATGACGTGAAAAAGGACTCAGTTTGGAGATATGCGGAGAGAGAGAGAGAGAGAAAAATCTATTCCGTTGTTGGCGCTGCTATACGTTTGTCAACCGTCAACTGCTCTCTCTTTCTCCACTGCAATTCTCGCTTCATTTTTTTTTTTTTTTTGCACCAAAGTAGCCTTAGCAACTCAAGAAACGGTCGACGTTCGGGATCGCTTTGTTTCATCGACACGGCGCACGTATTAATTGTACAAGCTCATTATATTTTCTCGAAGCAAAAGTTTGCCGACTATCGAATCCGAAAATTCACATGATATAATACACGAGAGGAAGTGCACTCGAGGCCTATATACCGTATAAAATACTTTTTTCAAATTCCGAGAAAAACGCGTCAGATATTATTTTTTCTCTCTCTCTCTCTCTCTCGCTCGCGCGTATCATATTATAGAGCCGTGCCGGAGCCGTAAATAACTCGCAACAATTCAAAAGCTCATAAATTCAATTTCAAGACTCTCGAACGGATTCGGGTTTATATATATATACTATACGGCGGACACCGAAAATGCCGCTGCTCCTCGCGCAGCTGGGCTATATCTCTCGCGCCGCTGTATAAACCGGCGGGCTATCGTTGGCATGACTGCAGCATCCATCCCGATTCTCTTGCACTTTCGAGTGCTCCATAATACCTACTCAACGGAGAGCGAGAGAGAAAAGCAGAAACGAAGCGCGTATACCGTAAAGCCATTGGCCGATGCTTCGAGCTTCGTCGTCTTTTTTTTTTATCTCTTCGCTCGTGTCTGTCTGTATAAACTCATCTCTTTCTCTTTCGCTCTCTAAACTTTTGGCCGAGCAGCAGCTCGCCTCGGTCCATCCAATCGTTCCCGTACTCGTATATGTATACACGTTATCCCGGGGCGAAGACAATGGGCGATCTCGACGCACACAATGAAGGTTTTATGATGCGCGCATGGATCGCGCGCGGGAGCAGAGTTCGGCTGTGCGCACCCCCATGAAAAATCATCCCTCGGTTATTAAGAAGACTCGACGGCGGCGGCGGCGGCAGCTCTCGAGTTCGATCTTCCGATGGACACGTAGAGCGAGCAGCAGCAGCAGCAGCAGCCACGCTCCGAAACTTTTCCTTTTTTTTCTCTCTCTCCTTCTGCTGCTGCTTATATTTGGGGGCTTCGTTACGCTGCAGACACACGTGTTACAGCCGAAAGACTGCACTTGCCTCATCTACTGTCTGCTGTATACAATAATACGTGTGTAAGCTCCCTCGCGGCGGGGTGCGTACGTATACGACGCGTAACGCGCTGCACTTGTCTAACCACGCCATGAAATACGATATTTTATATATGTATATGTAGCCTCGTGCGTGAATGCAACGTACGGTATATAATAACGGCGTCTGCGCGAGATAGTACATGCAACGTATTACGTGCATTATAATGCGGAGCCGCTGAAATTATAAATTTACGCAAGGGTCGAAGGCGTCGACGAGATGCTAATCGTGCTTCAAACTCGATGAGCTTCGAGTACCGATGAAAAACTACGAAGGATACATTAAATTCCGATTACTCGGCAGCTGTTTTTGCGTGGGATGTTGGCGAATCGACACGAAATACATATATCGTAAGTAATCCGTCGAATGTATTCAACGCAATGGATCGAAGTCAATCCGTCGCTGCTGCTCGCGACGCATCCTGCAATGCTGCGATCGAGCCCCGGCTCATTTCGAGCTGCTCGAAATTTTACCCTCTCCCACTCGCGTGCGCGTGTAGTACGTTATATCGCGTTGGATGCGTATAAAGACCGCGCGCAACTGCAACTGCAACAACGCAAACACAATTAAGCGCACTCCTGGAAGCTGCAACTGCGCCGCGCGCGCAATGTAGAATTGGACTCGACTATAGCGGAGTTGCCAAGTAGAGTAGAGTAGAGCAGAGCCAGAGAGGGCTCCGCAGGCGTATACGGCATCAAAATATACACAAGCTCGTCGCGTGTAAATATCCTGCACGCACACGTATATATGCGTACCTACGTACTCTTCTGCGTCTGACGAGCGTAATTTCCTCTCGGCGTACACCCACTCGCTCTATCATCGTATACAGCTAGCTAGCTAGCTAGCTGCGCGCACGATCGCGATGATGATCATCCTGACGCGTGTATATATTTCTCTGCCTACTATTGCGCTTTAGCTTGCCCAGGCCTCGTGCATACCATTCGTTATAAAGTGACCAAGTGGCACGAAACATCCGTCACAGAGACGAGGAGGAGGAGGAGGAGGAGACTAGGAACAATTCAAATGCAAGCCACACACACACACACGCGCGTATGATACGGCACGAGGCGTGTGTGTTGCGCGCGAACGACCAGCTCGACCACCAGGCATGGGCAGGCAGACAGCCGACGCTACAGAGCTGTATTATTTATGCACTTACGTTGGGCGCAGGAATATGCGCGGGGACGCCGAAAAACGAGCGCGGCCGGCCAAAAACCCGAGGAAAAGTGTAAATGAGAGAATTACGTCAATCACGTATGCAGATAACTTTGTACCATTTGTGTATGTGTGTTGGAGGCTAGACACGAGCTTTTGGACGAATGAATTTGAGAGCTTATATATATATATCGCGTACGCTAGGTGGAGAAAGAGACGAGACAAGAGAGACAGAGAGAGGAAGTATATGGCGGGTAGTAAGCTGCAAGCTCGTGGAATTTTGATTGTGCGGTGGACGCGTCGAAATCGTACTGCGCTCGGCTAGTCCGCAGCACACACATATATACCGACGGTAATATACCGGCGCTCGTGCATGTATGAAAGTGAAATGCGCCTGGGACTGGCTCTTTTGAAGGATTCATGACGCGCGGCGCGCCTTCCGTGTGTGTGTGTGTTGTACGTATATATATATGTGATGTGAAGATGCGCCGAAGCAGCTCTCGACTCGCCGCCGTCGGCACACACTAGAGCTATATCACAGAGCAGCGAGGCTCGCCCGGAGGTAATACGAATGTTTTAAAATTATACCGAATTCCTCGCGTCTCTCGCTCGTCGCTGCGGCTGAGAATTGCCCCGTGTGCGCCTCGTGTTAAATAATGCGAGAGAAATGAGGATCCCCGGGATTTGAGCGCGAAACTTGATTACCCCCGGCCGCTATGAGATCCTTGAATAATGCAGCCCAAGACGTATATAATATTCATATACGTACGTTCGCGTGGCGCGCGCGGACACACGGCTCGTATGTATTAATGGCTAGACGTATACGGGGAGCCGATACGACTGACTCATTTGCCGATCGTATATAATATAGCCTATGGCAAATTAAGAGCTCGTGGTCTTCCCCCTGACCCCCCCTACCCGGCGCGGATTATATACGCGAGGAGTTTAGAGTACTCGAAAGCCAGTGAGATTCATCGGATGTCAATAATAATTCGCTTTGTGCCGAACGTATTACGCCATCGATTATCTTATCGGCTCAACGTACTTTGGCCACAAATGAAACATTGAAATTTCGCGTTACTTCCCAATTGATATGATGTGGTATCGAGTCCTAGAAAAGAGGTGGATTAGAAAAAGCAAACTCTCGATTGTCACTCGAGTAATTCTAACATACTTATGAGAGCTTTTACTAATTTTTACCGAAATTTAGAAAGTATTCTTTGGTTTAAATTAAGTTATGAAATGTGTTACAGGTTGGTTTTTTAAAGTCAGAACATAGTAATATTGCCGATCGGGTCTCTCGTAGCAAAAAAAATCTGTCTGTTAGCAAATTCATCTAGATCTTACGAATTACACTAATATGTGTTTGATCAATTACGGGTCGCGTATCATTACTCGAGGTTTATCAAAGATTCAGTAGCCAATACTAAACGCTCATTCAGAAAAAGTCACGGCTGATCGTGACTTGAAGTTCTATCGATAAGTCACGAAATCCTAGTACGCCACAATGACAGTGTACAAAAGTGTAATGATAGTTGAACGTCCGAGGTTTAGGGAATACACAATCATTCAAGCACAATTTTTATTAAAATTTCGGAATAAAATGTGTACAAGTATCTATTATTTACCATTGTCAATCATCATTTCTTTTCGTAACTGTGACATGCATAATCTTGAAGAGCTCCGTGTGCTGACCTTTGACGCTTTCACAAATCAGATTTACTTCTAAATTTCTTCTCGCATTTGTCACATGCTTAACCTTTGCGACCTTCATGGACTGTCCTTTGATGTCTGATCAATGTCGATTTTTTTCCAAATACCCGCTTGCAAATATCGCATTCGTAATCTCTGCGACCATCGTGAACTGTTCTTTTGTGCTGATCCATAATCCATTTGTAACCAAATTTCTTTTCACACCTGTCGCAAGCGAAATCTTTCCGACCCTCGTGAACTGCCCTTTGGTGCTTTAACAAATCTGATTTTTGTCCAAATTTCTTTCCGCACCTGTCACATGCGTTATCTTGAAGACCCTCGTGCACTGCCTTTTGATGGAAAAGCAAATGTGATTTTTGTCCGAATTTCTTCTCACACTTGTCACAAGCGAAATCTTTGCGACCCTCGTGAACTGTCCTTTGGTGCTTTAACAAATCTGATTTACTTCCAAATTTCTTCTCGCAATTATCACATGCAAAATCTTTGCGATTATCGTGGACTGTTTTATGGTGTCTAATGAAATTGAATCGTTGCCCAAATTTTTTCTCGCATTTATCGCATTCGTAGTCTTTGCGACCCTCGTGAACTGTCCTTTGGTGCTTTAACAAATCTGCTTTGTATCCAAATTTCTTCTCGCACTTGTCGCATGCATAATCTTTGCGACCCTCGTGGACTATTTTTTGATGTATACGCAAGAAACGTTCTAGTCCAAATTTTATCTCGCACTTTTCGCATGTGTAATCTTTGCGACCTTCATGGACTGTCCTTTGGTGGAAGAGCAAATTCGATCTTTGTCCAAATTTCTTCTCGCACTTGTCGCATGCGAAATCTCTGCGACCTTCATGTACGGTCTTGAGGTGAGTGAGCAAATTTGATTTTTTTCCAAATTCTTTCTCGCACTCATTACAAGCGAAATCTTTTCGACCTTCGTGTACTATCCTTTGGTGGAAAAGCAAACGTGATTTGTGTCCAAATTTCTTTCCACAATTGTCACATAAGTAATCTTTGAAAGTTTTTTCATGGACTGTCTTTACGTGAATAAGCAAAGTATATTTATTTCCAAATCTTTTCGCGCACATTTCACATAAGTAATCTTTGAAAACTTCGTGGAATATTTTTTTGTGCTTGAGTAAAGTTGATTTATTTTCAAATTTTTTTTCGCACTTATTGCACCTGAAATCTTTGCAATTTTTGTGTGCCAATTTTTGGTGCGTGAATAAACTTGATTTTTTCACAAATTTCTTTTCGCACTGGTCGCATGCAAAATCTTTGCGGCCTCTGTGTACCGATGTTTGGTGTCTACTCAAATGACTTCGGAACTCAAATGTCTTTTCGCACTTGTCGCATGCGAAATCTTTTCTTTCATTGTGAATTGTGTCTCTGTGTGTTATCATGCTTGATTCCAGTGTAAATGCCTCTTGAAAAATAACACAAACGTATTTTTGTTCGTCCGAAACAACAATGTCGTGTTTGATTGGATTATTTTCCGAGACAACTTCTTCGTATTTTTTCTCACTTTCATCCATTATGATGCCTAAATTGAACGATGGATCTTCCTATTTAGTACCACGGAAATTGAATAAGTAAAATTTATCTTTTAATATTATGGCTTGAAAGACAACATTCAAACGAATTTTTTTCACTATATAAACACGATCAATGTATTCGAGGAACGATGCCTAAATCACTTATGATTATAATGTTTACAATTAAATTACCGATCTATCTGTTTATACATTATCATCACAAAATTCGAACCAGCTTAAAATTTTAACTTGGTGACGATTCCTTCAAGGAATTTTGTAGCCTTATGAAATCAAGTATTCAAAAAAAAGCCCAACTGACAAAATCGAGTTCATACAAAAAACAAAGTAAATTGTCGATTGCCAATCATTCTCCTCATACACGATTTTGTCTGTTGGGATTTTTTTTGAGTACTTGATTTCGTAAGAGATTTTCGATGAGTTCACACAAAAAACATAGTAAATTGTCAATTTGCCAATTATTCTTCTCATACACATAAAAAAATTGACCGCCTCCACATCATGGCGTGTTTGGCGTGTTTCATACTCTGCCATTGAGTCCTAGACAAAAATAAGAAGGCTGACATGGATCGACACAATAGCTTATCTTCTGTCAATTTTTATTTAATTTAGGCGAAAACGCAGCCACTGGTTCGAAAAGCAAAAAGTAGGTTTTACACGGCATATAAAACACATCGGCCCGGCTACACGACAAAAAGAATTCGTTCGAGTCGCGCAGCTCGCGAGCACGCGGAGGAATTCGAAAAATTCAACGCAACACACACAACGGGACAGAAAAAAGTAATTGTCGTGCAAAAAGGGAAAGTCGAGAAGGTCGTAGAGGATATAAAAAGTCAAAAGAAAAAAGGGAAAAAAAAAAGAATGGACCCACAAGCGTGTGTGTAAATGTGCGCATGTGTGTACGAACGTCCGGAAGAAAAACGAGCACGCCACAGAAGGTCTCGCTCGTCGTCGTCGGCGCTAATAAATATCGTCGCTCTCGCCAAGCGCCGCACAGCGATGCTCGTGTACGCAGCGCGGACACACTTGGGCACGGGTCCGCGTCTTTTGACGCCCGCACGCACGAGCTTATATCTCATCCTACCACCACCGTCACCACTACCACTGTAGCAAGTCAACCTGCGCTTACACGGTCCTTCGGCACATTTTTTGCGCTCGTGCTTAGCTTTTCGGCTTTTATTTATAACGCGTCGCACTGCGTGATCGTTTATACCTATATAAAATATTCGAATCGCAGCGCGTAAATATAATACGGGGGGGTGCAGCGCATTTGATGATTTTCGGAGGCTCACTATTTTACCGCCGTCGGGGCTATATTTCAAATCAGCCAAGTTTATATTTCAAAGTTTTTTGAAAAGTCAGCGCGACCTCGCCGCGCGAGCCGAAATACATCTCGAGTCGTCGTCGTCGTCGTCGTCGTATGCACATGATGCAGCTCTGTATAAGTGTAATTTTAGTTTTTGCATTAGCATCATAACGCGCGGCGCAGTAGTGGCGCTTGCGCCGCGCGTTGAGTAATCGCGCATTTTGTAAAACGTAAAACGGCGCGCATGTATATCTCGCTGTAAATGAGACTCGCGCGCGCGCGCGAGCATCGAGGTGAAACTCCATTTGTCACCTGGGAACGAACGATTTTTCATAAATACAGACATCGTAAATAAAGTCTGTTTTTCGTTTTTGTTTTTATCTGCGCTGCGCTTCGGATTCGCGCAGGCAATATTGGTCGTGCTTTGGAGTTTGGAGAGAAAAAAGGGCACAAAGACATTCCAGTCACATAAACGATGATTTTTCATTCAGCAAAACGCGTATTAATTTCGGTTGCGAATCCTTAGTTGCAGAGATTAACTTTACACCCGAAATATAGTCATTTACTCTGCAGCCTCGTTAATGACGAGATCAATCCTTAAGATATGAATCTAAACGATTTAATATAAATGAGTATACGACCGAGGTTCATATATGTACAGATATTACATGGTGGATCTTTCGTCTAGGTTTTAGTCGAGAATTTCGCGAGCTGTTTGCACTGTCGCGCGCGAGCGACCATGTGTGCAGACGAGCAGCTCTCTCGTGGTTTCTGCGTCTCTTCGAGCTGCCGATACTGCGCTCGTTCAGTCAAGGATGCGTGACAAGCAGCCACGATAGCCAACAAGTGTATTAACGATCGAACAAAAAAAGCACGTACATTTATACTAATTACAAATTGTTTTGCCACTTGCGGATTTACTATACTCCATCTGTCGACGCAATCAAAAACGTTCAAAATCAAATATGCCACCTTCAATTACTACAAATCCTTTTACGATATTCAGCAACATTAATCCTCACATTTTCTTACATAAATTATATAACTCGTCTTTAAAATTGCACACGGCAGTCTTTTGTTTCGTCGATTTATCACCGGAATCGAAGATAGGAGTCGCTCGACTCGTGCACGCGTGCGGCCAGCCAAGGATCGTACCGAATATAAACCGCTTATATCTCTCGTGTATGTGTGCACGTGCATTTTCTCATTTCGCGCGCGTCAATCATTTTTTTGGCATCGATATCCACACAGAGACAGCAGCCCCGGCTCGATGCGTGTGCTCGATATACCCGCGCGTGCGGGAGGATGATTAATCTTTATACATCATCCGAGGCGTCACGAGTGTGTAAAATACGAAAATCGCGATAATCCGCACCGGCTGAATAAAGAAGAAACGATATAATAGAGGAGGCGCATGTGTGCGTAGCTCTGTGGCCGATGAGCGCATGTATATAATACAATATTACGAAGATCGCCTCAATTTTTCGTCGGCCGCAATGATATAGGTACGCGAGGGAAATCTAAGCAGGATCCAACCTGCGCTACGCGTTATATGTATATAAGCAACGAAACACGGATACGGCACGTATTTGGGAGCACATCTGCACGAGTCGGGCGCAAATATTCTCCCATCTATTGACTACTGTCGGCCGTAGTACGTAGGATATATATACGTACCGGTCTTGAGAGAGGGGAGAAATTTCAATAAGCCAATTCGGATAATGGATCGGCACGCGAGAAGCTCTTCTCTTTCTCTCTGGCTCTGCTTTTGCTGCTGCTGCTGCTGCTGCGATACATGCACGTTGTTACATACATACACTCGGTGCAAAACAGTATGTGCCTCCGAGCGGCGCTTACCCAGCGTCAAAAGCATCTTTGCATGGTGCTATACTCGCAGTAGCGGCAGCGGCATCGGGAAAGTCATTGTCGATCTTGCTCTCCGAGAGTAGAGGGAGAGAACGAGACGCGCAACAAGAGAGATGGAGACGGATCGTTCCGTATGTGTTACGAGCGAAGATGAATGGCCCCCCGATGCCAGCAGAGCGCTAAGGTTTCTTCGATTTTGTTGTTGTTGTTGTTATACTCTTGCTCTACTGTCACTGTGCGCTATGCTGCTGATGCTTTCTCTATAGACTACTTGCACACGCGCACGCATGCCTCGACGCACGAAATATCGACTTGCCCATTGAAAAATGACCGACTTTTTGCCTCATCGCGAGCAGCCTGGGTTGGATAAAAAATTGTATCTTTTATTGCTTACGTGCTCTAGCGGATGAATTCAACCCTGCTTTTCGATTACTCTCATTTGTATTTACTACAACTTTGCTATTCCACCGCATTACCGATTCAATTTGAGTTTCATTTACTTTCTTTTTTAATTGTGGTGCACATTTGCTGGCAGAAATGCTCAATATTTTATGCACAGTTTCTAGGCCCTGGATATATGCTATCATTAAAATCAACACAATCTTTGCTATACACACTTTTTTGCTTTTTATTAATGCATATAATTTAAAATGTATGAGAAAAACTAACTTACTTGAAAACCATATACTCTGCTTTATACAATTATTTTGTCTTTGTCACTTGCAGGTTTACAAAAGACAGTTCTCGACACCTAGTGGTAAAAGCTCAAAGTTTTATTATCGTTCTTGAAGAGGTTGAAAGTACTGGTCTGAATTTTTTTTAACAATTAATTTGTCATTTTTAAATTATTTAAAACGCGCTTAAAATTTTCAATACAAGCGTAACGAAAAACCACCAAAAACAAGCTAACTAACGGCGATGCATTTAAAAAAATGTAAATGTTTATTTTTGGTCGTCAGACCGTTCATAAAGTTGAGCATTTCTAGCAGGGTTCTGCTCTTCCGAGATAATTGTTTCGGGCGCAGCGAAATGTAACGCGACGCGATCGTTTCATCTTTATCGCGTCGCGAGCATCTTTTTGAGACTCCATTATTTCGGTAAAGGAAGGCGCATTAACAACTGTACTGCACACACACAATTGAAGCTCGTGTCTCGACATTAGCATCACAACTACGCGCTGCCTGCATGCGGCGGTAGCACTCGCTCGTTCGGGCACTCTTTTTTGCGCGCGCCACAGAACGAGAGAGAGAGAGAGTCATGTTTTTCAATTAGCATAAAATTAAAATACGAATGAAAGGGCGAGAGTCCGAAAAAAGGCTCTGCTGCTGCTGTTGGCGTGGCACACGCCAAAGTGGATGCGTGTGGCACCTTCGCAGCACAGCAGCAGCAGCAGCGGCTATATGTGGCAGTGACGGAGGCCACTTAGCAGAAGAGCCCATTTGGAGTACACGACGGCGAGTAACACCGAGCGAAAAAGGCGAAAATAACGGAAAAGAAAACTCCGCGTACACGTTATATTATACGGATGCAAATCGCGCGAACCCGGCCCAAAAGCCGCGGCAGTCGCGCGAGCTGAAGTTGACGCGCGCTGCGAACCCACTTGTGCCGATATTGAATTTTATACTCGAAATATATGTAAAGGTTGGCGTGGCTAATTAAAAAGCCTATCGGAGCGCGACGAGGACCGATTCAAGAGCAAATTAGCCACTCTCTATCTAGCTACTATGCGACGTGCGAATGCGATGCGTAAGTAATGTTCAAGAGTTGACAGCAATAAGATAGTGAAATGTGCAATTCAAATGTAATGAAGATTCCAACTTGGTAATTTTGATTGGACCCTTGATAAATATACTTATTGTTGTTACATAAAATCTAGCAAAAATATGTACATTACAAATGATGACATATTCGAGCTGCATAATTTATAGTGGGATTTCGGAGCTGCTGGGATGCCATCGGTCGCGTAGACTGATTATATTTGCAAATTGAAAGAGTTACCGAGCTCGCAGCTCGTCCTTTTACGAGAGAGAAATGACATGCAGCGGCTGACTCTGGCAGAGATGCTCACTTTTTCGTATGTGTATATTTCAACATGTACGCATAGGCAAGACGCCACGCTATAGTGTAGCACCACAGGCCGAAATGTAATTAAAGTTAACGCTACTCAAGACGTGCACACGCACACATGCAGATCCTCACGCAATAATGATTCATAGCTCACGATGATGAATGAACAATGTGTTTATGTGCGTGGACGATGTATATATACGTAAAAAGTCTCGTCGACTCTCTCGAGACTGCTCACCTCCGTACATGCATTCGTATACGTCGTGACAAGCACTCGAGGTAATTTACTCGTGATTAAAGCTATGTGCCGAAGCTGTGTGTAATCTTTGGTCTTTTCATTAGGCTTGGCGTGCATGTGCGTTGGTGTGCAGGATATGATGAGGTGGTAGTTTGAGGTCGCAACGAAACGCGCTTATATGTATTTGCGTGAACGTGCGGTTTCGACGTTGTTTCGTCCTGGTTGTTGTTGTTTTTTTTTTGTCGATGTGAAACTTTTCTTAGGCGGTCAACTGTGCTTAGGCTATTAGACGCGCGCTGGGCCAGAATTGTTCCGACGAATTTCTTTATTATATTATTGAGAACATTTTTACATGTACTTTAAATTATTCTGCAGCCCCACGGTGTCTTGATGAGTCTAGCACAAATGACTCGTAGTGTATCTATCTATGCAATATGCGTTCAATCATATGTACAAAAATCATTATAAATTCATGTAAATAAATACATGTAATGTATGCAAGTAATTTTTATACAATACGACATGAATTTTTACTAAATTAGAATCATTTTGAAATCTTTTTCATTTCTTACGCTTCACTCCGAAGTTTTTTAATGAATACTACGCATATTCGGATAATCCAAAACTATATCTTCGAAAATTCTGAAAATATTTGAAAATTTTCGTTGTTCAATCTTAAGAGTTTTTCGCTAAGCTCAATAGTTTTGGAGCAAGAAAAAATTGTTCGAATTCATGCGCAAAGGTATGAAATGAGCTTCGAAACTCGTCGCTAGATGGCGTGTCGCTTCCCACAAATGTTGTATGGGTGAATGAGGATTTAACTCTATAAGCAAATCTTGGGGTAATTGTAACTGTCAATTTGACATCTAGGGCAAATCGCCAATGCACTAAAGCATTAATTTTCGATCGAAATTTGAGTATAGATCTTTTTTCGTTCATTTTTACAAATAAAAAGGAAAAAAAATTGTACAATTGCATTAGTTGTAGTCAGTGTGAAAAAAAAAATTAACACCAATATATACTGCCGCTCGAGGTGTGCGATCATCGCTGGGATCGCACGGAATATTAAACATTTTTCGACAAATCCGTAATTTTCAACGAACGCGCTTGAGACGCGTCGCGTCTCGTTTTTCAGCCGTATAAAAGCTGCGATCGGGGCTCGCACGTATTGGTTTTCGACCAAAAGTATAAATACAGCTTTGTCGAAGTGGCTGGACACGAAAACCGAGACGCGAATACGGTAGCGGTGGGTGCGATAACGGCCGCCTCTCGCGTATACACGCCGGAAATACAATCGTCCAATTGTCCGGTACACACACGCGCGCGCGCGCGAGCCATCCCACTATTTTTCCTCTCCGTCATCCCGATACTCGGAGCGTTCATACACGCATAGTAGCGACGAGAGAAACGTATGCATATAGGTATAAATGGCTACGCGCTACGAGCGGCCAAGCGACCAACTGTTGACGGAGGGACAGGCATACGACGACGGGCACATTCGCACTACGCTACTACTGTCCCTTGCATATAACAAGCGTCAAGTGGATAAACACGCCCGAGGCTCGTGTATATGCTTAGTCCCCGCGAACGAGAGCAGCATATATGCTCTCTAAAAGCTAATTGTTCGATGCTTATCTTTTCGACGTTATTTACTGCTATTCTCTCTCTCTCACATCCGCGCGCGAATTCGCTCCTCTCGTGCCTATACACGTTGTACCGTATAGTATTCGTTTGGAGCTTTTCCACGCGCGAGCACTGGACGGAAAAATACGTCGCTATTATTTTTTAATAACCTCTGTCGCGTTTCAAAAATTCACCCCCCTTAATTGTCCTGCCCCCCTCGAAGCTCGCGCGTAGTGTTGTGTTAGCGGGGCTGGTGCGAAAAAAAGCAAACTTCATTAATCACTCCGCCATTGCTATGGCGAAAATGAATGAAAAGAGCATTACCCGGAACACAAAGTCGATTTACCGAGCGATACGTTTCGCGCTACAGTACAAAAGTACAAAAATGTTTACGTCATTTCGTCAAATAATGAAAAAAATACCTGTGAGCCTTTTTTATCTGTAATTCTTGTGGATCGATATGAGTTCCCATGCGTGTCAAATTCGTACGACCATGATCCATCTAAAATGTGGTCGAACGAAATTGAATGTGAAATTATTTTCTCGCCACGAGAACAGTACTCTAAAATAATTGCGAAGATTATCGATCTCCAGGAAGACCGCCGGTGACGTCGAATAATTGCATATTTTCCGAGACCGAGAGGCCATCCTAAGCTCGAACAGCAGCGGCAGCAGCAGCAGCAGCACAGATATAACGTTCCACTTTTCATCTAAGCCAATTTCTCATGAGCAGATTCGCAGCTCTGCCTCGTGCTGCCTTGGCTCGCCTGTGCCGCTGCTCTTAAAGAATCCGAGAATTTACGAGAGTCATAAAGAACCGCATCATGACGGTATAACTCGGAGCTATAATGCGAGGAGGAGGCAGCACGAGGCTACGACGACGACGACGACACACGGGGGCGACGCTCCCGAGCCGCCACCACGTACATACACTACACATACATGCACACTTTTATTTCCGTGTCGCGCGCGCCAACGACATTTCGCGGTTTTATCTTGCCACTCGATGCATTTCGCGATCGGCTGTGCATTTTGCAGCCGCGTGAAATATCGCCTCGGGCGTTGTAAATTTCATAAAGGGAAGAAAAACTTTTTGCCAAATGAACTTCTTGTTTACGTCGATGTGTGCGTCTCCGCGCAGGAAAAGATATATCGTCGACTGCACCGTGAAAACGTAACGAAGAGCTTTTTTTGCACCACCTATGTAACCAACGAAAAATAGTGATGGGCCAATTGCTTCCCGTCTCTCTCGAGCTTCCTAGCGCGAAAAAAGTAGTCGATCACGGTAATAAGGCAGCATCTCGTATCAAAAAAAAGGAAGAAAAGATTGCGTAACACACCGAGTATGAAATTACGCAGCTGACGCGTACATATGACGGAGTCCTATAATACACATGACAGAATGCAATACCACTGTACTGTAGAGCACGTGACTGATAATCGACCTCGTAACTCACTCACAAAAGGCGAAGGAAAGGCGAGGGGCCCTTCCGCGGCGCATACAGAGCTCATAACATTCCAGAAAATGCAGAGCACTGCACTTCCGGAGCTCGACGTACATAATATGAGCGATACGTGTGTGCGAGTATGTGTGTGTGTGTGTGTGTGTGTTCATTGTACGGCATGCTTGTGAGGAGCGACTGGGAGCACGCGTCAACGGGCAGCTCGGACGATTTCAAGAGAGCATATTAACTACGAATCCTGTACAGCACTATCAGCATCTCGTCGTGCTAACTCTAATAAATATCCCTAATAAATCTCGCGTTCGCAAATACATCTTAACTCGAGAGTTAAAATCTACGAATTCCTCCAATGAAAGAGCCGATTTATTTCGTCTGGATTTCAGGTACGGTACACTTTGCAACGATCAGCTTCCATTATTCCATTCGTCTAGCCGGTGCGTATAATAATGCGCGTACGGCACACAACGCGTGAAACGCACAATAATCTTGGAAATAGTTGCTGCAAAAGCCATGCGTTAAGTCATTGTTCGCGGCACGTCCCTCGGCAGCTGTCGGACAATATATAAACTCGCGAAAAAAAGTGGTTGAGCATTCAGCGGAGCCGCGCGAACAATCGGCCGGCCGTCGATATACATACACGTACGTGCGTGCGCACTATACACACAATCAGTTAATTGCTCGGCACTAGCTCGCTATAGAATAATTTAGCTCAAATAAAAATTCGTCCGACCTCTCGGAAAGTAGAGAGAGAGAGAGAGACAGAGAGAGGGATGGACGAAGCGAGTCCGTCAAACAAACCATTTAATTCGCAGCTTACACGATTTTATCGTCACTCGCGGACGTGTCGTATTCATGGGAAAAAACGCGCAATTTGAGCATTAAACACGCGTAGCGCAGTTGATCGTGCGCACTTTGTATGATTTCACAGGTTCAATAAATAATTGACGCCTCGCTGAGGTGACTGGCGAGAGCTTATGGTCGCAAAAATTATCCAATACAATTTAAAAAATTACGTATATATATAGCACGAGAAACGTACGGAGAGTCTTGCACTCGAGCCGCAAAAGAGGTAGCGACGAGAAAATGAAAAAATTCTAAGCGATACCCCGGTGAATTTTTTCACTCCCCGAGTGTTTATTTAATGCGGTTTTTTCGTTCGAGCCGTGCTGCCGAGCGAGGCCTATACGTAGAGCTGCAGCAAACGTCAAGTACATTGCTTATATCACAGCGGTGTAGTAGTAGTGCTCGAGTTTTTAGGCCTAGACCTTTAATGAAGCTGTCCGGCAGTTGCAAAACGACCCCGACTGCATAATTATTAGTACAACCGTACAACTCTCAGTCTCTCTCTCTCTCTTTCTCTACCTACACATATTAGCTCGTCAGATCGCATATATATGGGCAAATCTCTTGAATGCGGCTGCCCCGTGATACCTAATTTATTTTGCACGCTGGTGATTTCAAATTATACATGGGTACACAATTGATTGCTTCTTTGCACCGATAGCTGCGGTAAATTTATCATTAACAATAGGAGATTTATTTTACGTAAATACTTTGGAAAATTAGAACATTTATATGGGTAAGGCAGAATATCGTGAACTTCTAATTATATAATTCGACATTTCCTATAGTATAAAAAGTGCATATACCCAGTATTTAAGAAACAAAATATGCCACATTTCTTCCAAATACGTTAACTTTATCGTTTTTAAAGTTGTGCGGTTTTCCCGTCGGAACTCATTTAGTATAGTAGATGCGCACTCGTTACTCGACGTGTAGTTGCTACGACGGACGCTAGGCGACGAAATACTTAATTATGTAAACTCACAATCAAAATAGTAAAGTTTTTCGAATAAGTACACCCTTATTTGTACCCTATGTTATATATACTCTTTATTATTTTGAATTAATTGTTACTGTTGGTGTCTGAGGGGAGGAACATGAAATAAGTGTATAATGCTCGAGTGAGGTTCATGTTGGCCGAAGACCAAATTTCCTATTAACATCGAGGTATGAACCTGTCAGGGCTCCAATTATGGTTATTTTTTTACTTTTCTATTCATTCTTCCAGAGTATTGTACTTAATTTTTCATTTGGTTTTTTGGCATGCTCGACGTGGAATAGCCCATATGTAGCCCGGCGTACGCGGCAGCAGCTCCTTTCCTTACGCGACAGTGCAATTACAATAAAGTGCCCCGACGATGTCTCGAGCTTATTCACAACTGCTGCTGCTGCTGCCTTCCGTGCGCCTTTTGGCGTTTAACTGTTTACCCTTTCTTCTCAAAGTATATTATGGAACTGCTGTTGTGTGCCCCGGTGAATATAATATATGTTTTAACAATCTAGCCTCTCTCTCTCTGCGACTGAATTGTTGATTTTTCACCTGAATTTATTTTTCTTCTCTTGAGCGAGAGAAAGACTTTATTTACTCCGTAGAGCGAGTGAATAACGACGATATTACATTTCGAAACGGGACAGTAAAAAAAAGGGAGACAACGACGAGGATTTTCATAATTTTATTTGTATTTAATCAGCGGCTCGCCACGTAATAATGAGCTCGACGTTATTCCGTTCAAAATTAATTATCGCATCGACTTTGAATCGAATAGGAAAATCGTTGAACAGATAATCCGGCGCTAAAACCGGTGCGTTCCTCGAATGAATATGGGCTCGCGTATATACGCGAGCCAAAATAAATCGCGAACGCAATGCGATGGCTTATACGTAGTATGCGAGGTGAATATATATTCGCCGTTAAACGAATGTCGCATAACACATGCTATTATGCAACAGTTGAATAATTACTGCCCGAGAGTAAGAGTAAGAGAATAAGTAGTATGGAGAGTGGGACACACGATTCGCGTCTCTATCTCTCTCCTCGTAATCACCTAAAGAGAATAGATTATTCAAACCCTCAAAAGCACTTGGCCCTTTCGCTATGAATTCGCCTATCGTACCATACACACAGCCTTATATGAAGCAGATTATGCATTTGGCTTTTAAACGAGCTCTGCGCCAGCCTCGCGTATAAGTGTGTGAGTGTAGTATATAGCAGCCCCCGATCGCGCGAGTACCGGTCGCTCATCATCGCCGCGCGTATTCCTTCTCATTCCGGTATTTTAATTTTGCAAAGTTTCCACGAGGAACGAGAGAAAGAGAGAGAGAGAGAGAGAGAGAGAGAGAGTAAGACACGGGAAGGGAAAGGAGGAAAGTATAAAAAAAACAACAACGAGACAAGCTCATTTATTTCATATAATAAGCCAAGCGAATTTCGCCGAGCAGGCACGCAACGAATGTTTATTAATTCAAAAGCCCATTTATGAGCGCAAGCGCGGCCTTTTATCACAAATTTCCCGGCTCATTATAATTCAACCATAAGTACATTTTTTTACTTGCTCTCTCGGCCTCTTCGCTCCACACTGTCAAAATCATAATGAAGCCGCTCGGTTAATGGAAACTATTATTCGCTGCTTCTGCTGCGCTGCTGCTGCACACACTACAATATCTCGGCAGGCAAGTGTACATCAAGTTCGTCAGCAAGTCAAAAGTAGTCGAGCCCGCGAAAAGACAAAGTCGGAGTCATATATATTTTTATACTCGCGACTGAGAGGCATATATACATAACAATAATACCTCCCTCTCTCTCTCTCTCACCTGCACCTGCAAATGGCGCAAATGCATATACTAGCTCGCGACTTGAAAGAGGCAAAATAGAGAAGAAAAAAAAAAAGAAATAGTGGAACTTTAACGGAGTGAGGCAAGTATAAAAAGAAAAGCGGAGCGAGCGAGAGCGGCAGCAGCAGCAGTCGAAAAAAATGCGCGATGCTCGGATCATTAAGAATTCTCTTTGAGAGCATGGAGCTAGGCTACTGAAATCGCGGGAGCTGTTGCTGTGAGCTTGCCACGCAGAGAGGCAAGCGAGCTATATAAGAAAGAGAAGAAAGAGAGAGTGAGGCAACGATTAAACGAAGTTACCTATTGCTACGGCTGCAGAGTCAAAGAAATGTTAAAGATAAAGAACGGAAAAGGCGAGGGAAACAATGGACCGTTTCTTTCCTTTTTCTCTCTTTCTATGCACGTATATGTGTATATATACGAAGCGTCGAGCTCTAGCGAATGCGTATTTTATGCAATATATCGCCCATATCCGACCGAGAGAGAGAGAGAGAGAGAGAGAGAGAGAGAGAGAAAGAGAGGCTGCCCTCTGTGTGTACGTATATATGAACTGCACAAAAGAATCGAACTTTTTTCCTCGATCTGCACGCGCGTATGTACCTATGTACGTAGCCGACGAAAAAGTGAGTATATATTACCGATGCGGCTTCGTATCGCCCATACACACACACACAGAGGCCTGACTTTTTTGAAGTCGAGCGCATGGGCGCATTAAGCATTCCCTTTCGCGAGATTATTCCATAACGACGAGCAAATATTGCTCTCTCTCTATCCTCTATCTATCTCTTTCTCCCTGGGCTTGGCTCTGGCCGAGGACGCACTTTGTTAGCTCTCCACTGGGCCCGATTTTATTTTCCATGATAAATTCATGCGAAAGCCGCAGCGCCAGCAGCTGACCATTACCAGCACTCTATTTTTCAAAGTACACGGTTAAATTAATTCGTCTCGCGAGGCTCGAGCTCTCTAATTTCTCTCTGTCGTCCAATCGTATATGCATGATATGTGCCGCATATAAAGGATCGATGCAGATATTCCATGTATCGGCCTTTTTAGTCTCTTGCTCTCTCGCTGCGAGACAATAACTCGTATTAATGTATAACGGGCGCAATTTCCGAAATCGATCGACGCGCATTAAACGGCAACACATCTCGCTTTTGAGCGAATTTGCATGTCGCGAGCTCGCGAGACAAAAATCGCTCGCACAAGGATACCTACGTACACGGTGTATTATATTATGAAACGATCGGGCGATCGGGCCCATGTACTTATGACAGCTAACAAGCTACGGATCTCGGGCCCAGACGATATCTATAATAATACACGCGATTATGTTTACTTTCACCTCGACGCGGCAGGGCCGGGCTTACTTATAGCGAACACGGCTTTTTTTTTCGCACGCGTTAAGAAATTGTATAGTTGTTGGTATTTCGCATTGTGTGTATACGGCTGAAGGATTGCCCGCCCGGCCATATATACCTATCCGATTCGTAAATTCGATTATTTCGATTCGCAGCCGGGTGATTTTTTACGGGCTCTCCCGCGGCCGTTATATATATATATGATGATATCGAACGAACGCGGGCAGTGCGATGCCGACCGCAACAACGAAATGGGAGAAAAAAAAACTAAATAAAATAAAAAGCGAGGTGTAATGGAGAAAAGCTCGCTAGCCGCGTGTTTAATGATGAAAAATCGAATTCTCGAGCTCGAAAAAAGCACAAGTCGAGCTTTTACACACACAACCACATCCCCCAGACGAATAATAAGGTTTAACGTATATGTACCTTTCAAAGTCGCGCTATTACTCTCGCGCGTCCGCGTCTACACTAATGTGTACAAAAGTAACCATCGAAGCACCGCTGAAATCGATAAATTACCTCGTTTAATTGTTCAGCTCGGACCGCCTCGGGAGCGCATTGATCGATTTGGCGCGCGTTGCGATGCATCGTAGACAGGAAAAAAAACGAGGACAAGATGAGCGAAGAGCTTCGGACTGGCGTTGAAAATGTAAACATGTTAAATTTTGGAATAGCATCGGGTATGTAACGCGATTTTTGTCTACGATTTGATGAATCACTTGGAGCTTGGCACGCTCGTCGGATCAACGAGCGAGTTTTGACACATCGGGACGAAGAAAAGTAAAACATGTAGTCGCGAACGCCAAGATTCTATATCTTTATCTTGCGTAGATGATTATAATTTTGAAACGCCTTGACGCAGTGTCTCGAGCAGTCTTACAGTCTCCCCCCCAATAAGCCTACCGCAGTAGTGATTGATGCGGCGGAGTATCGAGCATGATTAGGAGCTTTTTTATGTTTCTGAGGCTTGTTTACATGACGATTAGATTAACGTCCGCGAGAATAAGAGAGAGAGAGAGAGAGAGAGAAGTTCATTTCACTTGTGCCACTGTGGCCAAAATAAAATCGAAGCTTTATGTGACACGCGATAACGATTATAGAGTCGCGGGCCACGGAGAGCCAAGGCGACGATTATAACACGCCGAAAAAGCTAAGCCGTGATTTTTGATAAACGACTATTTTTAGACTATTTTTATGCACCAGACGAATCTTGAACTCTAACACTCGTATATTAAGCACTTATGCGCAGAGAGAGAGATAGATTATCTAATGTCTTTTTTCGTCTTGAATTCGATAAAGTTCAGATTTTTAAGACGCAAATGTTTCCTTAAGTAATCTAAGAAATAATTGACGAAAATAATATTGAGTCTCATAAATTTAGGGCTGAATTCACGTAATTATAATAAAATGAGTTCTTCAATGCTTCTATCAAACTATTTGCCAATTGAAATTAACTCGAAGAAAACAAACTATCGATATAAGAAAATTGAATAAGCGAGAGGGATAGAGATACGAAGTGCAAATCCGTATGCACCGCTAGATGCCGCCGCTCGTATAAGCCTATGGCTACAGCCGCGCGCGCGTCAAAATGTGTATATAATACACGGACACACACACACACACAGACACCTATTTATACATGTATACACTGCGAACAAGGGTCGGTGCAGCCGCGCAGCAATATATATATATATAGCTATAGTTATACACTTGTATAGGTATATATAGCGAAGGAGAGCTCGGAGTCGAGCGGAGCCCGCGAGGAGTAGGGATGGAGTTGCCGAGCGGAGAAAAAGGACGGAGCGATTCTCGCTGCTGCTCCGCCGCTGCTGCGCCTCGCCGCCGGCAATCTGCGACACGGGAGTCAGTTTGTGCTACGGCGCCGCACGCAGAGCATCGTACCCCCGTGTATGTGTGCGTGTCTCTCTCTCTCTGTCTTTGATCTCTGTGCTGCTGCGACTCCGCGCGCGCCGATCTTTAGCTCTCTTGTCTTATCCACTGCCTACATACTGCCTCTCTGTTTTCGTTTTATGCCCATTGTACACGATTCGCATCGTTGTCGCCGTGCATCGCATTGTTATGAATCAATAATAATAAATAATACGCGATCGCGACGATCGAACGTTACATGGAGAAAATTCGAATGAAAAGGGTTCGTTAGCTGCAGCGACCAAAAAAGGTTGTTTTTTTACAGCTGATGTACGTTACAAAATAGTGCGTCGAATTTCTCGTCGATCCGCCCTTTCGATTATCAAATACGAAATAAGGAGTCGAAGGAGAAAAATCAGTGTTTTTGTTTTTGTTCTCGTTCGAAGTAAAAGAGAAAGATGTTCTGTATATGAAGTGCGCGAGTGTTGCATGACACAGAGAGGAAGAAGCGCTCGCAATCAGTGCGTGTGATACACGAAATATTTTTGTCGAATCTATATAATAATAAAGAAAGAATCAACAGTGCTCTGTTCCTTTTTTGTTGTTCGTTGCATTGTTCGTGTTCGTATATCTCGGTCCTAGACGACTACCACTGCTGCTGCATCCAACAGTGCAGGAAAAGCCGTAAATCGGAGCGTGCAAAGTGTGTTGTTATCTTTTCTCTGCTGCTGCTGCTGCTGCGGTGAATTGATGCACGCGAGCGGCTCGTAATCACCGCCGTAGCCGCACACAACGCACTCGACGTTATAACTCATCGTCGTTTTTCATCGGTGAACTGCACCACTGCTCTCTATCCATCTCTCTTCACTGCCGCATCGCATCGCTAAACGCATCGACGAGTTCTATCAAAAGGTGAGCACGTTCGAAAATTCGCTCTACGCCACTTTACCTCGTACAGTATTCGAATTTCGCGAGGAGTTTCGAATTCGGCCGTTGACGCTGCATTCCCCGAAGGAATAAGGCGCGCGCGCGCGCGACGATCACGAGTAATTATATCGTCGCCGTTGTACGTGACCGAAAGAGTTGGGAACTATTTTTCCTTCCTCTCGCTTTGTTTTTTTGCTTCATTCTAATTCGCCTCGTTCGGTAGTCGTGGTGCTGCTGCTTCTGCACATTATATACCTCGGCTCAAAGTCGCGCAGAGACGCGCGCACGTATTTATACACGAAAAAAAAACGTGGGATTGTTATCGTTATAGTCGAGGTTTGTTTGTGTACGTGTGTATAATGCGACGAGCGGGTGTATAGCTGTCTACTTTTTTTTGTCGAACGACGACGATTCGCAGACGACTCGAGTCTGTTACTACTTCTACTACTGCCGTGCCCCGTTCCATATCCATCGCGCGGATCGTATTTTTTTATTATGACACGCGTGTCAGCGAGTCGGGTAAAGGCTTGAGAAACTCGCGCAGACGTTCGCACGGCTCTTGACGCTCTTTCTCTATACGTCTCGAAATGATGAATCAATTCGATCGATTATCTTCTTACGATGGCGCACGCACGCTTATCGTCCATTGTTCTTTATTAAAAAAAAAAGTATAATCGCAGTGTAGCATCTTCGCAACGGAAAACACACACAAGCCGATAACAAGCGCCGGCTCTATGGTGTATTTTAGTGTAGAAACGGCCATTGCCTCTTCGACATCCGACGAAAATGAACTGCAATATATATAGCGACCCGAAGCTCTGTAATATCTTCTTCATAATGTCTAGTGTCTTAGCCGATCGAATCTCGACGTGTGCACTTGCAGTCTCAGTGAGTGCGAACTTCGGAGCTAGCCAAAGTGTCGTCGTCGTGGTCGGTGTCTCTTATAGAGATACGTGTACTCGATCGCACGGATCGTGTGTCCGACCGATACTTATAGGCGTCGTGCTGCAACATTCGCGTAATATGTGTGTGTGTGTGTGTGTGTCACCTCGCGCCTCCTTCGAGTTAAGTATCGTTTACGTTTTAATGAGTTGCGCAAAACTGTTGTACGTTATACGCGCCGCGAAGAGCACGTATTCGGAAGCTCCCCCTCCAAAAATAAGAGAGAGAAGCTAAGAGTCGAAGTTATATCCAATTCGACTTCTCACACCTCTTTGAATCTCAAATTACCCGTGTAAAAAGCGGTAGCAAAAGTCGTGTCGCACCTTCTTATAAGCTCTCTCTCTCTCTCTCGCACTCAATGACGACGACGACGACGACGATCGCGATGATGGTTCAGTGAGTGCATCAACGCGATAAATCTACGCAGACAGCATCGTCGGTGTATAGTATAGAAGGCTCGAGGCTCCGGGTACTATGTATAGAAAGAAGAAAAATCCATATCCTCTCTGGAGAATATTATGTATATAGTCCAGCCTATGGTGTACGCGGCCTTTCGCTCGAATTCACCCTTAAACGCGTTCACAATATATACGCAGGTATATATATATATAGCACTATACGAGCCTTTTCTTCCCGATCGATCCGTGCGCGAGGCTTGGAATCAGTGTTGGAGTCCGTTCGTGTAGTATAGAGGGTATACCAACGCACACGCACGTACGCATATTTCTAAGGTGTACGCGGCAAACACGCGCCGGAATAATATACGAAACTATATATACACGCGGAGAAGGGAGCTACAATACGTACGTAACCCAGGTGAAAATGCAACCGTTTCGATTCTCTTTCCTTTTTTGTTTTGCTCTCGTACATTTCGTACATAACGCCAAGAAGAAAACAGGTCGCGAGAAGAGGGGAGAGAAAGAGAGAGAAAAGATGACGATTAATCCAGCGAGCACGGGGTTAGATCACGTATCTCTAGGTGTTTTCTGCCCCGGCGAGAGAAATATGCTTCTTCTTCTTTTTTTTTGCACGTATACCGGTGTGTATTGTGTACGTGATACAATGTTCGCCGTCCTGGTGGTGGATGGCCGTCATTTTTTTGTATTCTCGCGCGCGAGGTGATTTTTCATCTCTGCTCTCTTCGCGTTGATACGCGACCAAGAGCGACCCACGTACACATACGGTGTCTGTCTGTCTGTCTGTCCGACTGTCTGTGTTTTGTAGCAGCCGTGGGTGCTGCTGCGCCTTTCATTTCTTACGTAAGGGCTGAGACAAGGCGACGAGCTTTTCGGCTGATTAATCATCGATTTTTCGCCAACCGCAACAAATATAGAAATTACGAGCTTGCAAATTGTAAAAGTCGTCAATGACGCGCGGGCCACGTTAATATAGATACAAACGCGTAAATGGAAAAAAAACGTAATGACACTCTAATCCATTCTAAACTCCTCTAGACTTTCTGGCCGATTAACTCTAAAAGCTTAAAGTGCGCACACACGAGCCGACGACGCTGCTGGCGGCGGACGGACGGGGGGAGCGATGCGTTGAATTTTCTAATACGTGCTTCTGCTAATCTCGTGCTGCTGCTAGATAGTCTACGGCGCGGGGCTCGAAACGTTGTGTATACAGCACACACACACACACGTACCAGAGAAAAGTTGCCCGAGAGAAAAAGTACATAAGCGTGCACAGGAGCGGTATATTTCAGTTTTCATATTACAGGTACACACATACACGCAGTATAGGACGAGCCATCGTCGTCGTAGCAGCAGCAGGTTTAGAGTCGCTATATATAGGTCGGTGCTATGCACGTATGTATGTATCTAGGTACGTGCAAGTACGATACAACGTTGACACGGGCTTCGCCTGGCGGCGGATCAGCCGAGAAAACGAGGAAAACCCGCCAAGCCGTAGGGGATTAGCAGCAGCAGCAGCAGCAGCAGCAGCAACGAAAGATTCCCGTCGTGCGCCCCGCGCGGCGCGCGCTCACGTCGTCCTATATCTACGTGTTTCTGACTTTTAAAGAATCTTACGCGACGAGCTGGTCGTTGCGCTGCTGCGAGCCGAGAGCGCAGGAGAAAATTCGAAAGAAGAAGAAAGAGGCAAAGAAAAAAAAATAAGGTTCCGACTAGTTGCAACAGTTTCGCCTCGCAAGAAACAAGTTAAATCTAAATGATTACCCCCATACAGGGTATATAATATAGATGGATATTTACGCTTTCGCTATGTACCAGTGTACACGTTATATAGAGAAGAGCTTCGGGGCGCGATGCACATTTTAATCCTCGCGGATCCGAGAGAAGGGTAGTTGCGTGCAGGAGCTGAGAGAGAGAGAGAGAGAGAGAAACTCTTCAGACATTCCAGCGGGTATAATACACAAGAGCGAACGTGAGGATGAGCGGGGGAGGGAAGGGAGGTTACATTCTAAGGAAACCCGCCAGCAGCAACATCGAAACTAGAAGTCTCGAAGCGAAGGGAATTACAGAGAGAGCAGAGCAGAGCAGAGCAGAGAATAGCGTGTGTATAGATAGAACGCACGTTATGGAGTCGAAATTTTGCGCGGCTCAAGGAAATCATCCTCCTCGTGCTGGCGCGCGCGTATTGCTCGATTAAACGAGCTGCCGCTACTGTGTGTGTGTGTTGTGTGTGTGTGTGTGTGTGTGTGTGTGTGTGTGTGTGTGTGTGCCTCCGACTGACTTATAAGTTCCATCTCGAAAGACACTCGCTAATTTTGCCTTGCACGCGTATACATACCTGTATGGGTATAGGAGCTGCAGAAACTCGAATGTATATATCTGAAGCTCGTGCCGCGCGAGACCGAGTCTCGATTTCCATGTATCGTTTCGGTTCGCCTATGTACTGCGAGATTATAACGAGCTGCGCGTGTTGCGGTTGCTCGAGCCGCGACTGCGGAGCTTATAACTTTGAAACACCTCTCGGCGGTGGCATCTGCAGCTGGCCTTCATTTATCCTCCATAACAACAACAACAACAAAAAATTCAATCTAGACCGAAGAAAAATTCATCATCGAGCCCCCTCCCGCTCGACCAGCCGCGATTTGATCCATTATAAAGTGGGTGCGAGGGATCGAACGTGCATATTTTGGCAGATCTGTCCCCGCGCGCGCGCGCGCAGTCAAATTACCGCCTCCTGTGCGCGCGCTATATAGTAAAAATATCAATTAGACCCCAAATGTTACACGCATAGGCTCATCCCCCGGTGCTGCTGCTGCTGCAGCGGAAACTGATTTTTTGTCCGGCCAATATATATAAAACGCATACAGACTCATACTACTGAGCGAGATGCGATGATTGATGAGAATTGAGCGTGGGCAGCAGCAGCTAACTGACACGGCACTGCTCTCCTCTGGCAATTTGTCATTTTCATACATACATGCATAGGCCCCGAAGAGGCAGCGCAGCAGTTGATACGTTTGCGCAAAGCGACAGCAGCGACAGGCAGCCGCACGGCGACGTCGGTGGCAGCTCATGCACAAAAAAAAAAGAAACGTACACTGCGTAAAAGTTTGCCTCTCGTCATTATCGTCGATACACTTATATATATTTATGTGCCGAGGGTGCGCACAAAGAAATCATGAGCTTTCAGAATTTCCGTAATAAATGAATTTGATAAGTGTGCGTTACAGCCGCCGTGTTGTACGACGAGACGTACTGTATATATACAGAGAAGCCGCGACGACGATGAGAGAGACTGATGATACCCGATCGATCTCATCATCATCAAGAGCCGCATGTATGCGAGTACCCGCGCATTATGTGCTTGCACAATACACAACCGCACGCGGCTCGCGATCTTGTCTTTCTCTTTTTCGCCGATATGAGCGTGTGTGTGTGTGTGTGTGTGTGTGCACGAGAGATGGTAGATGTTTCTCTATCGGCACTCTGTATATGCTCGACTCTCGCGTCTTGGCGTTTTACTTTCACGCGCTACGATTGTTGGATCGCTACGTTTTTGCGCATCGATAGAGACGTCGTCGCGTAGTGCGATCGTCGACGTTTCTCTTTTGCACAATGACACCACACGAGATCATCGATTATTACATTTATATATATATATATATATATATATATCGTATAAGTACCCATGCGCTCCAGTGATCGATCGACGAGATGGCGATGAACAATCGCTACACGTGTGTGCGAGCGAAACTCGCGAGGTGATTTATTTATCGCTGAAACGCCAGCGACGGGATACGCGTGTATAATATAATAATACATCCAACTGCGCTCGCGCGACTATCTCTTAATTTTCGATGCCGCTATGCACAAGAACGAAACGATCGTCACCCCATGTGAATTTTTTGCGCGACGTCTATGTGCGAGCCCGGGCAACGACGCGACGACACACGTATTATAATATGTATAATATATCGTACGCGCTGATGAGACCACCTGTGAATCACTCGGCGACGACGTTTTATACAATATTTTATACATTTACATAATTATCCGGATTTTTAGTGCCCACATTATCAGTCTGGACGAACGACTTAATTACCGCGGTGGATCCGATTTTCAACCTGCTGCAGCGAATTTCGCGATAAAGTCATGCACGCGCGACACACTCGGTTCATTATACTTCGTAAATAAGTCGCTCTTTCATTCGACGATGATTTTTTGCTTCTCACATTTTCGCCTCTCGTAATGAATGCTGCACCGCCGCGATGCGAGATTCGAGCTCGTTGATTATTTATCTACTCGTCTATAATTAAATTGCGCGCCATAATCCTGCTGCTTTTATATCATTTTAATGCACGCGCTTATGGGCATTCCGCCGCGAGTGTACACGCGTGTAAAACCTATATTATTTATATATTCGCGTTTACGTGTAAGCGATGCATATACATAAAAGAGCCAGGATATTATTATCGCCGAAAAAAATAAATACCGAATAAGCTACGGCATGAATTTTCAACCTATATATAGAGTGGAGTAGCTCACGAAACGTGCAATAAATAACAAGTACCTCAGCAGAGCTTCAGCCATCCGCAGCTAGCTCGCGCAGTACAGCGGCAAGAAAGTAGTATTTAATTAACTCTCAAACGCTGCGCAGTACACTTTTCTCCTTTTACTCAATTTTTTGAGGCTCGAGCGAGTATACGCAGTGTGTATTATCGCAAAAAGCTAATCTCGCGCAGAGCGCGTTTCCCATATAAGTGTTAAGTACTTCTTGAATGCGCTTTTTTGCACTTCGTCCATCCGGTAAAAAAGGCCTACCAGAACAAATATGGATCGTTATTATATTATGTTCTCTCTGGGCTTGCGGGAGCTCAAAATATTATTATGTGTGTGTGTGTGTATATAAGCGACATTGACGAGAGCAAAAAAAAGGACACCAAGTAAACAGCAAATAGGAAATTGTAGGACGATGAATTTATTATAACGTCTCTCGGTAGCTGCCGCTGCTGCTGCCTCCGCTGTGAGTCTCCAGCAGGGTTGCAAATATTTTAATTAAAAACCCAATTATTTGTCGATTTAATTAAGAATTAATTTTTAAATCCTAATTAAATCGAGTTTAATTAAGAATTAGTTTTTAATTATTATAAAAATTGAGTTTAATTAATAATTAAAAATTAATTATTAATTAAAATCGGATTCAATTGAGAATTAATTTTTAATTCTTAACTAAAAGTAGAATTAATTAAGGATTAAAAATCAATTCTTAATTGAATCTCAATTGAATTCAACATAAACAATTAATTTTTCGGAACGACCACATATCGACGATTAGCATTCGACTTTACCCTCAAATTTGAACTATGATAGGGTAACTATCCAAGTCAGCAGCGGAGAAAAAAACTCCTTCGTATATTATACTATTTATCATCGGCGTTCTACATACCACTAATACCGCAATCAACTCAGTTCTGAACAGTTCCAAGCTTTTTACGTACGGTCCCAAGAGCCAAACAGACAAGTTTTACAACTATCATCGAGTTAAATGCTCATGTCTCATCTTAAAACTGATATCTTCTTCCCAGTTGAAAAAAATTGCGTGGATTTCTACGTGGATTATCCACGCAGATCCTGCGTAGAAAGTACGTGGATTCCACAAGGAAGGTGCATTGATTCCATGTGGAATCTACGTGGATCATTTTTGTAAAAATCTGCCAAGATTTTTCGGTTATCTCTTGAAAACTTAATTCCACGCTCGTATCCTTTTTCAAGGAATAATCGAAAAATCTTGGCAGATTTTTAAAAAAATGACCCACGCAGATTCCACATGGAATCAATGCACTTTCCTTGTGGAATCCACGTACTTTCCACACGGAATCTGTGTGGATAATCTACGTAGAAATCCACGCAATTTTTTCAACTGGGTTGTCATTCGGAAAAGACTGTGTAAGAGTAATGGATTTAAAACAAAAACGTAGAGTATAGAATTTTTTCTAATTACTCGTTGCGAAACAGATTCATAATTTTTTTAAATTTAAAAAAAGGAAAGAACTGAGAGTTTATATTTTTGTTATATTTTTTTGTCAACTATTATAAAAAAAGAGATTTTTAAGATTAAATTTGAGCGAATATTTTACAAAAAGCGTACAAACGTACATTAAAAAAATCTAAACGACAATTTTTTTCTTTTAAAGAATTGAATATTTATTTCTAATCACTATTTTTACCATTGACAGCAAAATTAAAAAAAAGTTGCAATCTTACAGATGTTAGAATAACATTGCAACATCCAGATCAAAAGGTTCAGTTCACAATACCATGACACTGGATCGAATTCTGGTGAAATCTTAACACGGTGGCGAAAACCAAACTTTCCGAACAATTTAATTGTTCAATTTTCAATCGAACTAAGGTTTTAATTAACAATTAAAAATGAATTTATGATTAAAACTGAGTTTAATTAAGAATTAGTTTTTAATTTTTAATTAAAATCGGATTTAGTTAATAATTAAAAACCAATTCTTAATTAAACTCAATTCTAATTAAGAATTAACTTTAAATTATTAATTAAATTTGAAATTAATTAAAAAATTTGCAACCCTGGTCTCCAGTGCATAGTTAAATTAATCGAAATGCTAATTATTCATTTGCATAATCAAGTGGTTGCCCATGGCGCAGCGGCAGCACATGCGACTGCGAGAAAAGTCGCGAATACATAAGCGGCGAACAATTAAGCTCGAGAGCGAGCCGCGGGTAAATTGAGCGCGCATAATGCACATTTATGCATAGAGCGCAAGTGCCGCATTCGGAATAAATTATTTTCTAGAACTATATCGAAATCTTATCGTTTCCTGACATCTCTTTTTTATCGCGCGCCCCGCGTCGCGTTTGGCTTACTCATCTCGAGCTTTTATACGCGCGCGGAGCTCCTCGGCGCAACACAACACCGATTAATAATGAGCGATAAGAATATGAGCGAGAGTGAGACGGGCTATATATAGGCAGTCCCGAGTTGGATAGGAAAGAGCGCGAGGGAGGGAGAGAAAAAAAGTGCATATAACGCAAGAAGCATGTATAAAAGGTGGGCGGCAGCGACGATGATATTTCATATTCCTCGTGCGCTGCGGCAATGTATAATATTTGAAGAATAAATTGAGCGTGCCGCGCGGCGCATATAACAACCCGAGCGACAACAAAAACAACAATAATAATAACAAAAACAACAACAAGAGCAGCGCGGCCAACACAACAACTGTGCAGCTTGTAATTGTAAAAGTGGCTTCGATTAACAATATGGTCGCGAGCGAGAGGCGTCCAGACGGATAATTAAATTCATCCCGCGCGCCCTGCTCGACAGTCAATTACCGCGGGTTTGTGTGTATTTTTGCTCTCCAGTCCACCAGAATATAATGAATTTTTGCATAATAAATTGCCATTCTCTCTCTCTCTCTCTCTCGCTCTTGCATCCCGGCTCGCGCGTGTGTGTTTTCGCAGGCGCGCGCACCGTTGCTTGTTTACCGATGTTTGTTATTTTTTATTTTATTTCGTGATTTTACAAAAATATGATTTTTCCCGCGTGTTATGCGCGCGCGTCGATGATGAAGCAACGCCCTGCGAGAATAATTTCCGATTGAAAAGTCGTGATTTCAGGCCTCGATTCATATCGTACATTATAGAAAAGCCCGCAGCGTGTAAAAAATTAACAGGAGAGCAAAAAAAAAAGAATGTTTGTGTTTGCCCGGTACGCTCGCTGCTACACGTACTATAAGTAAGCAGTTTATGTTCTGCGTAAAAATAAGAGAATTATGACGGATTTAATCACATTAAAGCGCTGACACAAATATTATATTGAAGAAAATATGCGAATAATACACGAGCGCTGCGTATTTAATCGTGATCTTCTCCCCGGGTATATAAACGTCTTGTATGCTTAATTGACGAAATAACGACTGAAAATCAATTCAAGCGATGATTATCTCCCTCTCATAAGTTAACATAGAAGTCCACATAATACCCGCAGACTCGTCGCTATGTGTGTATAGGTATATGTTTTGCCATGTTTGCTCTTCTTCGTTTTGCTCAGCTTATCCGCACAGTTTTGCTCCTTTCCTTTCGCTTACCATCCTCTCTTTCTCTCTCCTTCTTTATCGGTGGCTGGAGTACTTGCCGTAATAGGTCAAGCGACATATCATGTTACACTATATATTTACTTTGTCAGTCTTCGTATGTATACTAATCAAAAATGTTGTTACTACTTGCGGGTTTATAATACTCCATCTATGGACGGAAAAATCTCATAATCATATGTAACACCTCGGATTATAAAATTGAAAATTTTAAAATATCGAGGTAAAAATTTTAAAACTCCAATATCTCCTTATCCGCTCAGCATCCTACATTCTATAGGGATCGCCACTAGTATACGCGCACTTGAGCTTACAAACAATACACGCTCGCTACATACGTATATACACAGCTCTTGGCTGTACGCTCTTGTGCACCTGCGCGATTATGAAAATACTGGCCTCGCTCTTTATTTCCGCGAAACTCCTCGGCGTGAGTTGAACTTTCTTCGCCGGAACAAAAAAAAGAAGAGGAAGAAAAAAAAACGAAGGCGCCGCGAACGAGCTCGAACGAGTGAAAGGAAAAAAACAAAAAGGAGCTGCAAAAAATTTATCGAGATTAAAAAGGTCGAGCGGAGCACGCGCGCGTGTATACATACGCTGCACTGCGCTTACACACACACACATACGCACGAGCTAGCATACATAGATATTCGCGAAAAGTTTCGCAGCGATGCACGTCGCGCGGGGCTGTTGTGCATAGTAGTTGCCTGCTACTACTACTACTACTACTACTGCTTACACTTGGTATCTGTAATTCTTGCGCGCGAGTTCGAGTTCGTTCCAGGCCGATGCTGTAGTTGTAGTAGTTGTATATAAAGAGCCAAATGCGTGCGTGCGCGCACACATACAGTACGCTGCTGCTGCGGAGCTAGCTCCTCTAATTTCGAGGCTAGCGTGCGCGGCGATTTATGCGAAAACTTTGAGATTTATTTTTAATAATACACACGCGCACTCCGTACGTGCATGTTTATATATTACAACGCGAAACAACAACAGCGAGAACTACTGCGGATAACAGTTTACGAAAGAGGGAGAGAGAGAGAGAGAGAGAGAGAGACTATCAAACTCTAGTTTTAAACGCGAAGAACAATACAACGCACATTACATACACACAGACACAATTGAAAGTTAAGGAATTGCGCGACTATTTACACACACACACACGTAACGAGATGGTTTTTTTAAAGTAGAGAAAAAAAATGAGCACGTCACAATTTGGAGAACGGAAATACCGATTTGTAAAAACTCTCTGTGGAGTCATCCACGAGTCTCGGAGCGCTCCGCTGCGGCGCGCGGCATCTTTAATCTTTGCGCGCGCGCGCCTCGTCCGTGTCAGACGCGAGAGAAAATCAACTCAGCACCTTTTGAAATATTCTCCGCAATTCCGAAATTCTCTCGCTGCTGCTGCTGCTGCTGCTGCTCTCCTCCGGTCTTCCACAATGTAAAACTTCCATTTCGAGCGAGATATGTAAAGAGGAAAAAAGGAATGAAAAATAAAATAAATAATAAAAAAAAAAAAAATACAAGCAAGCCTTCTCGTAAGGCAAACTGGTTTGACTTGCCAAAAGAACATTAGCATAATGTACGCTGCACATATATATACTTTTCCACGGAAGCAAAACGCGTCGAAAAGATATATGTATAATATATACGCACGTGTACTCGAGCAGTGTGTGAGTGCATGCAGTCGATTTGTCGATACACGACGTAGAGCACTATAAGTTGGAATTAAAAAGCCGGTTAGATCCGTTGCTTTTCTCGCGCGAGTTTTCCCTCTATTGTTCCTGTGGCGCTGTTGCGACGCGGATATTTCAATGTACTGTGCATATACAGCAGGATCGCGCTCGTTAATTGCCCGTTACATACATCTTTCTCGCCGCCGCCGACGACGACGACGGGAAGTATAGTGACGCGCGTAGTGATTTACGAAGTCGATTTCGTGAGGTCTTCGCCAGTAGTATTATGGCTTTGGCTACAATGAGGATGAGGGTGTACACACACACACATACACAGAGTGAAATACGTATATTTATACGGTATACGGCACACATAAACACAGCATAGCAGCGAGTCAGAGAGGCGAACCGGACTCGGGGCCAGGCTCTCTAGCCAGGCTAGCTTTTATTTAACGCTCCGGTCTAGCGTTAATGGCCGTAACACGCCTCAAAGGAGAGTCAATGCCGCACTTATACACGTTGTTGCGGTACTGTTTTCCGCGCGCTACAACGGCCCCGCCACCGCGTGCTCCATTGCTCGAGCCTTTTAAAAAGCTACTCCGCGCCCACAACAATTCGTCCTATAAGTAAGCGCAAGACCAAAATTATTTATATCGATCCATTTTTTTCCTCGTAGTGTGTACGCACGTGAGGCTCGCTGTTTTATCGACTATTTTTATATCAAGACGAAAGAAACAAAAAAAAGGGAAAATGAATGGAAACATTGTGCAAATAATACGAGGCGTTTCATTGTTTCGGCTCGCACGCGCGCGCACGAAATATCTAATACGTATGTAACGAAATGTCGCGTGTTCCGTCTCTGACCGAATACACGCGACACACTCGCCTATAAGGGCAGGACTGCTTATCATCTTTTTCGAGCTCTCTCTCTCTCTCTCTCTTTGTACATACAGACAGCAAAAAAGTGTGTCGCTTCTAATATTGACGATTAGGCGCCACATAACGCCGGCTGCGTAGTACGTACGCGTTTTCGCAGATAAGCGCATATTTTCGCGAGCAAATAATTCTCTCATAAGTATATACGTACATGCACATTGATATGCGTGACTCGAGGCCCGAGCTATATAATCCAATATATAAAATAGCCCCGTCGACGTCGCCCGCGCCGAGCTTGCTTATCTTTCGGTGAGGACCTACTACTACTACTATGTGTATATTATTGTGTCCAGGACATACGAAAGAAATAATAATATAAGACAGAGTACACACACACACACACACACACACACACACACACACACACACACACACACACACACACACACACACATGCGCATGGGGCATAAAGCGGTCTCTATTTTCCGCTGCGACAGTCGCGAGCGAGGTACATATTATACGACGATGCACGGAGGCCCGCAGGCGGCGACGAGCTAGCACAGCTTGGCTTTGTACGCGAGTAGAGTAAGAGAGAGCGTTGACTCGAGAAGATGCACCGACTCGGCTGACGTTATTATTATATGCCGGTATATACGCGAGCCGAGCTTTTTCACACTAGATCTGCGCCCTTTTGCCGCGTTGAAAATTCGCTAAATCATCTCTGCAAACATTTGCGAGCGCGTACGTACATGTAGAGCTATGCGCGCGATAGAGCAGCAGTCCGTGCACGCGTGCATACACTGGCAGCTTTTTTATCCTCACTCGCTGGTGCTCTCTCGTCAGTTTTACTCGAATCTCGAGCTCCATATATGTGCCCCCGAGCTCGGTGCACTGTACGCAGAAACACTTAAGGAAACAAACTCTATGATTTATGTGGGCAATGCTTGATAGTTTCAAGACTATTACGTTCTCGGAATGGAGACGCAGGCTGGCGCTCGCTCGTTCGCTGCTCTCCGCCGCTTATCTGACAATTTTCAGCATTTGATATTGTCTCCGTTTCTCTCTCTCTCTCTCTCTCTATCTGCAGCGCTATGAATAATAAATTTAATTCAATTATAGCCGTAAGTAGTAGCCCCGCGGCATTATGTATTTTTTCGCGCATCGCTATACAATATAAAAACAATTCGCAATTCGACGCGGAGGATCGTCCCTCTCGAGTCTCTCTAATAGATACAGATAAGCGCGAGATATCCGGACGAGCTCGAATTCCTCGTACATTATCTCGGAGAGAGAGCATTTATTTTTCTATCAAACGCTGCGCTGCTACCGAGACGTCCGCGCACGAAAATTCATTTAAGCTCGAGCTCGAGCGTCGCAGGGCGCGACGTACGGTAGATTGAATCTCGCGACGACACGTTCGTATATATATATATATATATACGATGCAAAAGGCCTTTAAGCGAGGCACATTCTCATATACGGCGCGCATACACGTATACAATGTACACTTCTATTTATATGCGAGCGAAAAGTGAGAGAGACGAGGTCGCCGCGCGTCACGAAAAGCATGTGGCGGGCTACTGATTGCAGGACATCCATCTACGTCTCTCTCTCTCTCTCTCTCTCGGCTCTGGTGTGTGACTTCTCTTATATACACGCCAGTACCTGCTATATATAAACCCCTCACGAGCGCAAGCACGCAAATATAAGTATGTGTGTGCGCACGGCCTACAAGCTCGACTTGCCCTCGACTAAGATAATGACTTTCTAATTGCTTTGGGTTTTTCGGTAACTATATGCTGCTGCTGCTGCTGCACGACCGACCCCATCACATACAGCAGCCGCTGGCCGTACACTCGCTTTTTACTCGTATTTTGATTGAAAACTTGAACTGCGCTGCGAGCTTTTCCTCGCGCAGAGCGACTTTTTATTTTTCTTTCTGCTGCTACTCGACGCAGCTTTTAATCGTTTCTTATCGTCAAGACGGACGGCTTTTGACTTTCATTACGCTGCGCGCGCGCGCGCGAGCATAGCCTAGACTCACAAGCTGGCCCCCATTTTTATCTTACTTTATTGCCGACGAGATAATTTGTACGAAAAGGAAAGGAAGAAAAAAAGAGTAGTTGGAGTACGTATATAGCAAAGCGAGCTGTCCTGTACGCGCGTACACATGCGTCGGCTGCACTGCTCTGGCATAAAAGTGATTTTCAACAGTCGTTTATTACCGCGGCGACCAACCGGGGCATTAAAGGCTCGTTTTAATGACGAAATCACGAAGGAGAGAGAAAAAAGAAGGGAGATGGAGAAAACAATTCCGAGCACGCCGCTGCTTTACACATATATAGGCTATCTGTATTCGCTTTTTTATACAGGAAGCACAAATAAAAAAACAACGTGACTCCGATGTGTATCGATCGATTTCCCCGAGCTTTACACTTCATTTTTCCGACCCAATAATGCCAGGAGCCGGGGCTTACGTTGCGCTGCTGCTGCTGCTGCTGCCCGAGGGAACGGAACACACTGCTGGTGCTGCAAACTAGTTCCTGACCTCTCTCGCGGTTGGCGTCGTCCTATACACGTATATAGGTAGGATGTACGTACGTGCAGTCTCCTCTCTCTCTCTCTCTCTCTGTACCATGCCAGTCCCTTGTGGTGATCCGAAGATCGTTCCCTCCTCCTCCGACGACGACTCATCCTGCACCTCCCTGCGGGGGGTGGACTATAGAGAGGATCGAGGCTAGCTCGAAAACCACAGGACTCCTCGGACCAAATACGTCCATGCGAGCTGCCGCTGCTGCTTCTGTGGCTGTATACGCATACTACAACCAACTATATATGCGTATCTGTGCTTGTGTGCCAGTGTCCGTTCCAGGAGTACAGCATAAATATACTATTATGCAAATGTACGGTTGCGTATACGCAAGCGCCGTCTCTCGTCCTTCTCTCTCTCTCTCTCTCTCTCTATCTATCTATCCTCGGCAGCCTAGCATGGCTTTATTCATCAGCTGCGATGACGAGAGGGTAGTAATTACTTCGGTCGGTAGGTTATTAATGATCTAACTTGGCTGCCACCGTCGGCAGCAGCAGCAGCCAACGACGATCGCACGACAAAACCCAAGCAGGAGAAAAGGACGACGTTAGAAGACGCCAGAAGTAGGAGATGATGAAAGTCTCTCACTCTTGAGGAAGAAGAAGAGGCAGGAGATGCCTTTAATCGATCTCCTCTCCGTTCGCGGTTCAATTAATCGGAAAATGTTTATTTCGCGTCCACCCAGAGAGCTCGCAGACGGAATGCTCGGAAGACTTTTCAGACGACGGAGAATATATATATGAAGCTCGAAGCTCGAAGATTTTCAATATTTGCCGCGCACCGAACTCGAGAGTTTGCTGCGAGAATATATCCAACGCCTGCATCCGATCCTCTACGTTCTTGCAGTTCGCATTATATACGCACATACTATATAAGATATGCACGTAGTGCACGAGAGGACACGAGCTCGCTCGCATACATTTTGAGTAGAATCCCTAAAAGCTAATAGGACTGAGGGACACGTTTGGGGAATAGCAAATTTCCCAACGGTCAGAAGCAGCACCAAGAGAGGAGAGAAGGAAATGCGGTCAGGTTCTTCCTCCTCCTCCTCATCCAGCAAACTCAGCGTCGTCGTCGTCGGCTATACGTGTGTATGAGAGAATTTCCTTCGTGATAGGAGCTGCACCCCCCAAAAAAAAGAGCGAGAGAAATGTTACTGTCTGCATATTCGTGCGTGCGCGATCGGTGAGAACAGCTCGCTCGACGATCGCCGCGCGGCGATAGAGGAGTCATTTATTTCTCTCTCTTTCCCGAACAATGTATATATAGCGCGGGTACAATAATTACTTTTACGCGTGTCTATAGCCGTGTGTCTGCAGTCAGCGAGCGACGCTATTATTAATTCAACGCGATGAGGGGAGAGAGAGAGAGATGCGAAATGCAGTTTGTGCAAAAAAAAGAAGGGAATAAATAGGTTTTCAGCTCGCCGTGTCTTTCTCTCTCTCTCTCTCTCTCTCCCACTTTGGCAATTATATTAAAACATCCAAAGTACTATTTTCCTAGCGGACTGACATTCAATCGCGCCACTGGGACTCATATATTCCACGTCCCTACGACCCCATTCTTTTGCTGCCTCGCTGCCAGCGCTCCACTACATGTACATATATGCCTGCGTGCATACACGTACTGTACGTGTGTGTCGGTAATGCTTCGCACCGCTGCAGCAGCAGTGCGTATATACCCAGACGTGGCAGAGAGCCCAATCGATATGGTATATTTTATGCTCGCTCGACTCTGCACCAAGGGTTGTGGCCTCTGCTATAACAAAAAAAAAAAGAAGAGTAGTATAGAAAAAAAGGAACGAAACTTTTTCCATCGATAAATATTTCATAATGGGAAAGCAATGTAGATTAACGCTTAATGAGAAGTTTATCTCGGAGCGCAGCGCGAGGCGGTCATTCGATACGACCTTTTACGCTTGAACTCGATACTCGACTGCGCTTCTTCTTTCCTTTCGTTTTTTTTTACGAAGAAGCGAGCGGAAAAATAGACGGAAGATTCGACGTTCTCCCGTCCGTATCATCGATTAATTTGCTCTTTGTCGACGACGTGACAACGACGTCGATGATAATATTATACATAAATACGCACCGCGCGAGAGGGCGGATGATCATCGATTCATCGACGGCGAATTTCTGTTGCCTGCTGCGAGCACGAGCATAAGAGAACTCGGCGTTTTATATCGCTACTGAGCTGCCTTTCTCTCTCTTTTGATAGCTCAATAGATCCGGATTGTATGAAACACGCAGATGCCCCCGCGGCTACGTACCTATATATATAAAGGAGCGCCCAGCAGAGAATAGCTCGAGTGAGCCGCGTACATATATACCCATATTATGTACGTATAGGACACACCGACGATGCACACCTACGTTATACCTAGATGTATATGTGTGCTAGCTGCGTCGCTTTCAGGGCATGAAAAGGATCTTTTATACGCGAGCTCGATCGAGAGGAATTATTGTTATTATAAGCGTAAAATTATTACGACTTCTCGCTGACGACGCGCGAGCTCGATATTAGGAAATCGTAAGCGGAAAATAATCATGGCGCGTTGGTATTATTTTTTTTTTTTTGCGGATTTTTATCCTCTTTTAAGCCGGTAAATTTCTCTCGAAATAATTTCCACGTATGAATCGCGTATACATAATGGCTATAACATTTTATTTGCACCTATATTCACGGCCTTAGCGAAAAGTCCAGGCTGTACATACAGCATAGCCGGGGTTATTGTGTGAAAGCAAAATCGATCGGCGCGAGCAAAAGCAAGGAAGGGAGTTGGCTCACGCGGCGAGTACTAAACCGATCGTAAATCCGTACGCCGTATATAGCCAGCAGAGGGTATGTACGCGCGTTATAGTCGCGCGCCGCATATGTGTAAAAGAGAGAGAGAGAGAGCAGAGCTGCATAAACGGCGCAGGCAACCGGTGGCTTGTCCCTCTTTATTTACCTTTTCTCGCGCGCACGCACATGTATATGTACGCATATATGCAAAGTACAACGCAGAGAGAGAGAGAGAGAGAGAGATATAGAAAGGAGTAGAGAGTCTCGAAGGACGAGGGAGAATCGCGAGTGCGTGGCATGTATAAGTTAAAGAAGATTACGCGTCGTATATATACCATACACATGTGTGCGTGCATCATGTGCGGCGACAAGAGACATTTTTCATCGCTTTAGATGTGACAATAGAACCCGTAGGATTTAACAAAACGACCTTAAAGCTGCTATCCCTCGTGCGCGATTGTTTATAATAATTCCGCAGTCGTGGATTTGGACTGTGTTCTCGGCGTTGTGGCAATTAAAATTAATTCCCAGCGACTGGAGTACTGTACGCGCGCACCTTCTTCTTCCGTCTTTGAAAATTCCATCGAGAATGGAATGTAAATTGCCCTTGACGCTTTTACCTCTCTCTCTCTCTCACTCGGTGTTCGAAAAGGGATTTCGGAGAGGGCCGCCGCCGGCGTAGTTGCGCCGTGTACGTGCAGCAGCACTGTGCGCAGTTGGGGCAAGAGAGCTGAGCAGCAGCAGCAGCTCGTACACCTGAAATTTCTTCGACTTTACTTCAGGAGCGCTATATAGCTCTATAGCTATAGACGTCTTCTATAAGTACATTTATACAAAGTTCGGGCTTCTTATTCAGCAAGTATGTAAGCTCCTATTCGTTTGTGTAAGGTACGAGGGATATCGGAAGGATTTGGACGCAGAGAGAGCTGAACTCTTTCTCTCGATGCTATATATATACACGACGATTCTCGCAGCCAATGACGACGTGGCAGCTTGTTTGGCCCCGCACCGACGGACTGCACCTATAGCCCATAAGCTTCGAATGCGTCAATCTTTTCTTTGATAAATGCCGTGTTTGTGCGTTTTTGCGAATGAATACACCATGCGGACACTAGACGCGACTGACTCACAACAACATATTCTTTTGTCGCGTGCTAGCTACACCGTCAGCCCAAAGCCGCGGGCATCGGTCGTTTCTCATATAAAAAAAGCCCGAGGGAATATATACATATAGCTCCCGCAGACGGGCGCGCGTCTTTTATGCATCGTACTACGTACTACGGAGCATTACGATCATCATTATCGATTCAGCAGGCTTATCGCGATGGCCGCGCGACACAATAGCCGGTATAGTACTGCAGTTGCTATATACGCGGCAGCTCAGCGGAAGTGTCCAGCGCCACTGCATATATAAACGCAGCAGCAGCAGCAGTTGCCGTGACGTCAGTCCGATTTTGTATACGAAAAAGTCAAAGTCCTCCTTCTCGCGATAAAGCCTAGGCAGCACCTTGCGCGCGCGCGGCATAAGCTACTCGTGCATTATTCATCGATCTGCCTGCATACTCTACAATGCTAGCAGATATATACAAGAATATAAGCGGACGTTCAACCGAAGACGCCGTCAAAAGCCGCCTCAACCCCCCGACGCGCGCTGTATTTTGTGTGCAACTTGAACTGTATTATTAAATCCGAATCAGAGCGTGAAATTTTTACGTCAATTAGCTTATCTCGTCCTTTTTACCTCGCTCGCTCGCGAAAATGAAACTCATTTTCCAGACGGCAAATTTCAGCGGAGGGAGCAACATAGAGGGAGGGAATTGCGTTGTACAGAGTAGCAGCAGCAGCAGCAGCAGGACAATTCAATTCTTCCCTATCATGCTGTGGTGACAATTGTACCCTTTCTGCCTACGTCTCCTTCTACCTTTCTCTTCTTTCTCTGCATACCATAAATATTACGCACACACACACACTCGACCCTCGTTTTCAATTAGAATCCTCAAAATTACGAAATTTAGTTATGCAGCAGCACCGGGCCCGTTGAGCAACATAAACGTTACTTTGACTTCCAAATTATCCGCTGCTAGCTCGTGTCTATATTAACGATATATATTCGGGCGCGAGCTGAAAAAGACAAAGTATTAATAGTAGAGAGAAAAAAAAAAAGAATGAGCCGTCATTGTCTAACGATTCGGTGTCATAATTCCAGCCAGACGCGGCTAATTATGATCCGATTAATTCATACGATCCACGCAAAGTCGCGCGTTATATATTGTATAAACCCAGCAGCTGGCGTAGCACGACGTCAAAAATTAAGAGGAGGAAAGCTCGGGCCCGACTCGATAGCGAAAGCTGCCCCTCTGCGTGTATCATTATAAGCAGTGGTAGTTTTATATACGCGCCGCGGTCATCGCGCGGCAAAAAGAGAGAAAAGAAAAGAAAAAAAAAGGCAAAACCGAAGGCGGGCACGAGCTCGTCAATTAGCGCTTGCAAGCTCCGCGAAAAGTACAGAAAACGAGCTCGTATATACTGTATGTGCAAGGATGAAAGTATTATACCGTACATATATATAACGTGCAGCTCGCGCGCGTTCGTTGGCAACGGTGGCGGCGGATAATTAGGCTGCGCCGCAGAGAGAGAGAGAGAGAGCTGACGTCGTCGTGCAACACTCGGCTAAAGACACAGACAATAGCCAGATGAAGAGTGTATGGCGAGGAGAATAGCCTGTGTGTCTGTGCGCGCGCGCGAAATGGAATACGGAATGAGACTGCTGATGCACACGCGACTCTGCGACGACTACTACCACCACCGCCATTATACGTGTCCATTGGGATATATAGGGAGGGATTCGGCGTATATGTGCTTGTCTGGCGCTTTTTCTCCGTGCACGGGGGTCGTTCTCTCTCTCTCTCTCTCTTTGCACACTACTGCTCTTGTGTGTCTGTGTGTAGATCGCTAGCGATGCGCGTCCGACTCGACGTTGTAGTATAGTTGCGTTATTGATGGCTCGCGTCTATCCCGCGGTATCATTATAACGCGTTCCCTGATCTTCTATGCGTGGATGCGGTATTTTTTAGGGGGAGTCCGGTATATGGAGTCGGCTGCGTGCGCCGTCATGCGCGTAGACTGCTTAGACGAGCAGATTATTTGTCCGTCTATATACTCTTGCTATAAACATCAATTATTCTCCATGTACACAGGCGAAACAAGAAAGAAAAAAAGTCAACTTCGCGCGCGAGGCACGTATATACGCGCGCACGAGTAATAACACACGAGTTGCGAAAAATTCTCCTGGCATATGCTAAAAGTCGTACGTGTTATACGCGTACGTATAATGCAGGAAAGCATTGCACACGCTAGATTCGTTTCTTTATATCGTTGGCGGAACTTTCGACCCATCATCATCGCTGCTATACTATCGACCGGCTCGCGTGTATACAGTACACACACACACACACACATACAGACGGAAAACCACCAGTAGCACAAAACTTTTCTACCACACAAGTTGTTGCCTTGGTACCATGGTGCGTCGCTGCGACTCCCCTTTAGCTTCATTTCCCTTATGTCGCCGCGCGCATCCCTCTCTTATCTTCTCCAGCGCATCTTTCTCTCTTACGCTCGCTCGTCCCGCTTCTCTATATACATATAGACGTGTACGTGCTCCGTCGTGATGTGTGGGTGTGTATTTTTTTTCTCTCTCTCTCCATCCTCATCGTTTGCTGCTTTTGTATGCACGACTCGCGTGTAGTGTACGACGCAGTACGGCAGGCGCGCAGGATACAGAAACGAAATCCTCAAAAGACTGCACGAAGGGTAGCAGGCACGGGTAATTCGAGCGATGTGGGGCGCGCTCGCTCGCTGCTGCTGCTGCTGCTGCTGCTGCACACGTATACACCGCAACGTCGCGGTGATGATGTGGTTCTCAGGCTGCTGCTGCCACGCGACTACTGCTTCTACTCGGGGCTGCTGCTGCAGAAGAGAGACAGAGGCAGAGAAAGGAGAGGATTTTCCCATTACCGCTTTCTATCTTGTGGCTACTGAATGTTTCATCATATTCGCGAGTAGAAGAGCTGCTACTGCTGTGCCTATGTGCCGCAAGAGCTCTCGCATGCAATAGTCACTACTGAGGTGGTGCTAGCAGCCAGGTTAATATATATATACGTAATAAGCGCGCGCGCGCAAGCACGATGAATTTTCGAGGTAAATTTTCAACGACGACTAGCGACTAGCGCCCCTGAGATTACCGAGAAAGAGAGGAACGAGCATCAGCAGCCAGCAAGCGAGTGTATAATAGTATAAGCTACATATATTTTTTTTCGAGTCTCGTTAGCAATGAAAATAATGTGTCTTTTCCTCTGCCTGCACCGGACCCCGCTGTAAAATATCATCACGAGCGAAATATATCCGATTACGCTTTTAAAATGAAATACACATGTCCCTTTTGCGCGTGAATATTTGAATTTCGAGTCTGCACACACACACACACACGCACACTCGCAGTGGTATAGAGCGCGAAACGACACGCGATGTCCATCCTATATATAGGATATATAGTAGTGCACGGAGAAGCGAGCTGCGCGCAAAGCGTATAACATTTCGCTAAGCTCCTCGTCCAACTTGAGCTTCATTCAAGCTTCATCGTACGCGTATATATTATAACGCTGCTGCCATGCATATAGTATAGTAGTAGTACTGCGGCGCGTAGGCGAAAATGAGAACTTTGGAATATCATTTACGCAGCTCGCGCGGAGTCGAGCATCTGTGCTGCTGCTTGCACATCGTTGTATATAATATAGGTAAATGTATATAACCCGAAATCGTAGTTGTCGTCGTAGTCGTCGCGAACACGAAACTATCGTCGCATCGTGGCAATCATAATATTCCCTTTTCTCTCGCTCTCTCTCTCTCACTCTATGTCGTTCTCGGCTCGTGTTTTTGCTGCTCGTGCGAATTATACGCTCCGCAGATTCCGTCGTTATAATGCTCCTATATGTCTAACGCGCGCACACACATACATGCATAGCGTATATAAATACGCAGAGAAGGTTTAATAATTCACGGATTATCGCGACAATATAATGCTCGTATATGAATATTCCGCGTTTATACAGCTCGAATCGTCGTGTGTGCCTGCGTGCACGAGAGTGAGAGAAGTAATCCTCCCCCGCGCTCGCACACGAATGCGAAGGTTTCTCTGTCTCTCTCTCTCTCTCTTTCTCTCGCTCTCTTTCGCCCCCGCGCGAGCGCGCAAATAATCACACGAGCGAAGAATTTCGTGGATCGCGCTCGGAGCTTAGCTCTGCTCTCTCGCAGCTATATCCTACACCACACGGCAGCCAGCCACCTCCGTCGTGCGTGTAGTGTGCCTTTTATCCGTTGTGTATATATACATATTTATATGTATTATTTTACGCGCGCACCTCTCGCATTCGTTAGAGATTCAACCTCATCTTTGCCGCCGCGCGATGATCTCTGCTCTCTCGCGTACTATACGCCGGGCTGCGTTCCTGCTAGGTATATAAATTTTGATAATGCGCAAATTTATTTCCGCTGATCTTTTTCTCTCTCTCTCTCTCTCCTTCTTTTTTTTTCAAGAACGTATATATGACGCGGCTTTGATAAATGCCCCGCGAGCACCATGATGCCCGGTCAGCGCTTTTGGTGCGCTGCACGCTCGTACGCGCGCGATCGTTACGATGAATTTTCTGTGAGCCGCTTGGAATCCAATTTCCGTGGCACGTGCATTCTTTTCGTCGCTGTACGCGAGGCCGGTGCCCTTGTCGAGGCACTCAGACATTTATACGCGAGTCATTTGAATCGATCGAGTTGCGCACTTTGCCGCGCGATGTATCCTCTTCCTGATTATATATATATTATTATTTATTTATTTTACATCATCGTGTTTTTGTTTTGCTAGCAACGACGTGGCGCTCGTGGCTCGTATGGGTGCAGCATTTGTCAATAAACACGAGGCGCGCGACGACGATATTGACATAACAAACTGGAGCGCGCAGACGAGACGACGCTTCTCGCTCTATTCGCGTGCTCGCTTCGTTTACGTGTATATAAATCTGGAAACCGAATACACGACGCCGGCGTCGAGCTTTAATAACACGGCAATTGTATTTTGTAAATAAGGAGGAAGAGAAAAAGTTTCCGCAAGACGCGAACGATTGTTCGCGTCTGCTGGCGTCGTGGTTCTCCCCCTGTGTCGTGCGCACTATAAAGTTACACACTGACCGTAAAAATCAGCGCACGTATCCATGGCTCGTGCGTTATAGAAGAAAAAGATAATCACGATCCTCGTCTATACATACGGTGTATTACGCCAGTTCCAGCTAGGCATCCCTACAAGTTCGATTCCTATTATTTTTTAAGCAACCCAAGGCCCTACAAGGTCCTCGTTTGATCAAGTCCTTAATCCAGATCAGTGTATACAAACTGGCATCCAATAATTGCGCCTCGGCGTTTATATAGCAGCATGTCCATTCGCAAATATCCACTTAAAGACGCTGTTTCGGCCCTGCGGGGCAGATTCGAGATTCGACAGCGAGCGAGAGAGTAAGAAGGGTGATAATCCGTGTCCCGTTTCGGATTTACGTGACGTTTGACCTCCATTTTACCCTTATAAGCGTCGTATATAAACATATTTTTGCGCGCGAGGACTCGAGATGCTGCTTGCCTGCTTGCCTCGGTATTAAAGCACATTGTATACATCTGAGATGAGGGTCGTCGAGGAACGGATGAAGAAAGAAGCTGCCTAATAGTCTGCTTTCTCTCTCTCTCTCTTCCAAGCTATTATACGGAATAGCAGCTCGAGACTCCTTTCGGGCACGCGCGTATAACGCGTATACTTCCGGAATTTTTTTCCGTGTTTATTTATTTGCGTGCGTGTAGTATGCGTATGTATATATACACACAAACGGCGCAGACACGCGCGAGTTGGCGTTTTTGATGTCGCACACGCGCTTCACTTCGGCGTCGGCGGTGGCGGCATAGCAGCGTGACTCCGTATCATATATATATAAATACGAGCTAAGCGCGCAGCGGCGGCGTTAAAAAGGGACATTTATGCCTGGTGCATGTATATACTACTGCGGCGACGGCGGAGGTGATATGGCTTACTTGGGCTGATTTATGAACGCTTCGGAAGTTTTAGGAGCGTTTGAGAAAAAATGTTTGCCGTTCTTACGCCCGTGACTCTAAAATTCAGCATTTTGCCTGCCCTATCCTCCAGTATCCTTTAAAAAAAAAGAGAATGAGCCAAACATAGTTTTTAGCCGATTACAATGGATTTATTTAAGAGTGTAATGCTTCTGGCCTATAGATTTAGATTCTAAAAGTCCCTACTCAAATTAAATCTCGAACAATCCACCCTCTCTCTCTCTGCATTTAGAGACACGGTGCGCCGTATAATACAAGCGTGGCGTATACTACGTGCGTATATAATACATCAGAGCTGAAAAATAAAGAGACATGCGCGCGGCTGAGTCGAGGGTCGAGAAAAGGAGGAATTCGCCGGCAAAGAGCGAAAGGGATGCTACAATCATCCCCTTATGTGCCAGTCTCCTATAGTGCTCGGTGTGTATGTATGCGTGTATTTGTACATATATTTGCGTGTACAGCGCGTGGGCACATATACGTACATACGTATACGCACGAGCAGTCTCCGGTGCGCGCAGAATTTCAAGTCGTAAAGCACACGGCGCGGCCGCGTTAAATAAACGCAGACAGATGCGTAGACGCGCTCGCAACGCGCTACAACACAGTGAAATACTCTGTTACGCGCCTGTGCGCAGAAGATGTATACACGCACACAATCGCGCACGAGTGATAAAATCAAAATATTCACGAGCGCGAGTCTAACAGGATGCGGCAGGTGAACAAATTACTCCTATACGTACGGAGAAGCTCGAGGCGCGTATCAAATTTTTTCGTTTTGCGCCCAAACAAAAAAAGCTGACGTGTAAAATTGAAAAAATATTTCGCGTCTTGCGTCTCGATCTACGCATGCAAAATTCTATACTCGAGCGCATTGACCGTTTTCATATTTCTCTCTCTCTCTCTCTCTCTCTCCTTTTCTTTGCTCTTTCTTTTCTACGTTTATTGCGCTCGCGTGTGTATTTATGTGTACGTATGTGTGTGTGTGTGTCAACACGTGGATGTCAGTCGAGTGTTGCGCTAGCCTCGGAACGTTTGTATTTTTTCTTCCCTTCAACGGCAGCCAACTTTTTTTTTTCACTCTGTATGTATATGCAGCAGCAGCCCTTTTTCTTTATTCACGAGGTCCTACATAACGTTTGTACCGAGCACATGTATAATCTCAAATGTACATCTCACTCTCTCTCTCTCTCTCTTTCGCTCGCCTGGGTCCATGTGTACATAGAGTTTTTTCAATGGATCGTAGAGAACATTGTCGTTGTCGTTCGTAGTCGTCGTCGCTCTGGAAAGAGCCAGTACTCGCGCTCACTGCCGTGATTTTTATTATTTGACGAGGCGAGCTATTGTGATAAACCTTTGAATTAGAAACGTCAGAAAAATGGCAGAAAACTATATACAAAAAGCTTCGCTTGTAAAACCCCTTCTCCCGTACTATGTATACTCTTATAGAGTGCCCAAAATTAAATGCTCCGCTTACTCCTCTCTCTCATCGTTACGTATATAGTATACATTATTCACAATTGCACCCGCGCCTCGGCTGCTACTGTGTGCGCGTACTTTATCGCTCGCAGCGTGGAGAATATATCTCTCTCTCTTTGCGAAAGGACGCACGCGCGTGTAGTACCGCAGATATTTTCTTTTGTGAGCTCTGCAGCGCAATCGAGCGGGAAACTTGTCTGTTTCACCCGATCTTATCGGTCCATTATACGGAGTCTTTCTCTCTCTCTCTCTGGCCTAGCGTTTGAAGTCGTGCCACCATGCCGATGAGCAGATAGAAATTCAATTACGCCGTTAAAAAGGATGTGTGTGTGCCTGCGTAGATGCGCGTGTCGACGTCGTCCTCTATGTACAACGTAGTATTGACCTCGCGTGCTGCTGCTGCTGCTGCCACTCGGCGTGCAGCCACGATTATCTAATCTACTATATTACGGACGAGCAGCAACGTTTGACGTATACGCAGCGCAGCACCCGGGGATAATGTACCTCCTGTGCCCTATTATACAAAATAGATTGTCACTGTTTTTTTTTACTGCTGCTGCTGCTGTCTCGTCTGCACCCGCAGAAGCACAGCACAACACAGGCCGCCATATAATATGCGTAACCCGATAGCTACCCGATTGTCCCGATGAAGAGACTACATAGTAGCTCTGCTCCGCAGAGACAAGGTTAAGTGAAAGAATAGGACTGTAAGCTCGTTGATGGCGACGATGATGTCGTCGACGCGAGCCATAATGGGAGGATATTCGGTGACACGGCTGCGCAGGGCCCCGAGTACACACAACAATGCTCGGATGCTCCGTAACGGGCTTTCATATGTGCGCGCGATTTTCTGCTGTTGCACTTCTCGATTGTATTCGTGTACAACGCAGCGCGAAGGTTTTTATTTGTCTTATTCTTCGTTTCTAAAAATGAGTCCGATGTAGTGGTTGTTGTATACTCGGAATCAGAATGTCCGCGAGTAATTGAAGCTACTCGTACGCTACTTCTCTCGTTTGGCCTCTCCTCTCTCTCTCTCGCTCTGCACAAGAGTATAGAGCGTGGGCACGAGATTTCAAACGACGTACCAGATCGTTAAGTGTGGCGAAAAGAAACGAGTTGTGTGTCGGAGTATAGCAACGAGTGGGAAAGCGGAAATCGAAGGCGGGAACATTTGTTAAAACGCTAGCCAGTAGTTGCAGCGAAAAAATAAAAAAATAGAGGAAGGAAAAAAAACTCGGCAAGAGTCGAGGATTAACATTCATTTTCTTGAGAGCCCGGCCGGTTATATACATTGTGCCAGCCATTCAAACGAACACAAGAGAGATCAAAGGCCAAAGAGAGCAAGAAAACTCGGCGTAAACCCATAGTAACATTTTTTTACTTGCTGCTGCCCGCGCTGCTGCTGCTGCTGCTGCTCAGTAGTAAGACGAAGGTTTTGCGCAGTGGCAGGCAAAAAAAAAAAAAGGAGAAAAAAGGCTAGCTCACCGAGAGGCAGAGTAAGAGAGAAAGAAAGAAAAGCTATAGCTCCGGAGTAGTCTGTAATTTCCCGCCCCTACAGCTAGCTGCGCGCGTACATGCAATTAAACCTCGAGGAAATTGTCGAGCCATTCCTATCCTATATACCATAAGCTGACTGCTGCGAGAGTATAGTAGCGCAGTACTGGCAGGGTCGACTTCGTCGTCGTCGTCTACCACTGCTTCTGCGCGTAGACAGCAAGCAGCAGCAGCAGCACCAAGTGACTGAGCTGCAGCAGCAGCAGCCAAGGATCGGCTGAGCAGTCAGTTTTACAGTCCTTGTGCCCTACTACTACACTCCCATTTCTCGGATTAAATGCGAATCAGGCTTTATTAATCCCATTAGGATCATCTCTGCTGCTGCTCTTCTGCTGTGCTACAGGAGCAGCTTTCCTACGTTGAAGCCAAGAGAGAAGGAAAGGAAATTGTGCGGATCGAACCCGCGTTCGGAGTAGTATGTAGGGAAGAGACGCGCGCCCCGCGAAACGCCAAATGACAAATGGATAGCGCCGAGCGATCCTAATATATATAGTGTAGTACGAAGGTAGCACAGCGCAGCCTCCGCGACTGTAAAAGACCGACGTAAAAAGTTTACGATTTGAATCTCGTTTATTGTGCGATGATGAGAAAACAGATTTTTACGAGCCGACATGCGAGCTCCTTCTAAGGATGCATGCAGCGGTATTGCGCTGATTGATTCCTCTGCAGCTTCGTCGTTTTTTTTATTATTATTATTATTTCTATTCGACGCGCCTGATAAAGCTCAAATATTTTTACTTTATTGACCGATCGAGCTTTTACATACATAATGCGAAATACTATACGAAGCGCAAAATTTAATTAAAATATCTCTTTTTTCTGTTGCAGGTGAAATTTTCTTTATTAATATTGGACGGATGTGGGTCGCTTCGTATATGCGTATGTAAGCGAGAGTGCAGAGATTTTCCATCCAACGTACATATATATATATCATTATATTCCATAATAAACTGCGCCGCACGCACTGGGGAAAGTTCCAACTATCAGCGCGCGCTGCGCCGAATAAACTGATAATATTGATCAGTTAATTGAAATCCAGCGAAATAGCTCCTCTCATTATCGTCGCGCGCGTAATTGACGTTGTAAAGCTCGTGGGCGTGTTCGCGTATATGTGTATATAAACGCAGCGTGCGGAGAGACGATCATCGCATGCGGGCACACACACAGGCTGGTTGGCTGGCGCACCGCGTATGTATCGAACAAATATCGAAAATAAATCATGGTAGCCTTCATTGTATCGTTATTTCGCTGCCTCGTTCGCCGCGTTGTTGTACGTAAATCCCCGGGCCCGACAATTTCCGAGCGACGATCGATTAATGCGCGCGTATACTCCAATTTGCAGCTTTGTAAAATGCGTCGACTCGCGCGCTCGGCCGTTTTTCCTCGTTTATATACGCGTCGACGTATCTTCGGGTGCTCTCTTTGCTCTTTGACAATTGCGATCGATCCTTTGGATTGTAGTGCAGCAGCGGCAGCAGCAGTTGTGTCGTACTGACTCGCGGCTCGTGTACACAGACACACACGAGACGATGGACTACTGTGTGCAGCTCAGCGGCGACGAACCGCAGTCAATCGTAATGGCTCTCGAGTCGCGTCTACACGATTGTACAAAGCCTTGCACACTGCGTCTACTCGGCGCAGTAGCTTTTAAACATCTCGGCGTACAAAGGCCCCTTTTATACCGATCGAAATGAGGTATGGACGCGACTCTTCTCGTCCTCTCTCGCTCGCGAGCTCCTCGTATATAACTGCACTCAGGGATAGCCGTGGATTAGATTAGCACATTTGTGCGTCCTACGCGTTATGTTATAAATATCTCGAGAGAAATTTATTCAAAATGAGCAAGATATAATGGAGATATGCAATCTGTTCCTGTGTCTCTCAACACCACCGCACATATTGCGAAAGAGATACATCATCAGCGGTTATTTACCCGAGTATTTAGTGCGTATTTCATGCGGTACATCGGCAGTTATATATAAATTATTAGTTGCCGATCGCTTCGTTTCGCTTCTGAGCGTAATCAAACATATGCGATTACATATATCATTATAAATACGCGCGTACGAGTACGCGTATGCTACCCGCAATCGGGGAGTCGAAGGCAGATCGTTGACGAAAATATACGACTTTGCGCTTACAACATTATCGCGGCGTAGTGCTATACACACCGGTACGACGACGACGTGCTTCACATATCTAATGAGCCTCGGACGATGCCGAAGTTTATGTATTATCGACTAGCGATCGAGCTTCGCTTAGAAAACTCGACCCCGCAGTACGATACATTATACATCTTATGTAGGAGTCGAGCTTTTCCCCGCACTCGAGTTCAGATATCGAACGCATGGCGTAACGATCGTCCAACCTCGCGAGCCTTAATCTCTTGTAATTTATATTTGTATTAAAAATGTATTTATACGTATATCGTTTGACAGCTATCTCCACGCGCTATATGCTAGTACCCTTGCTCATCCAGTGCCGCGCGCACGTCTCGTCTCTCTTTGCAGCGCAGCAGCAGCAGACGCAACATCGTATATATAGAGAGAAAGTCCATCGGATCCCCGACGCCATCTGTTCGTCGCACATAAACTCGCGCAGCTTCTGATCTCCCAATATTAATGCCATTCCCCCGAGTCTACAGGCGCGCGCGACGGCCATATCACGCCCACGTACGACCGCATGGTGTTCTATATATGAGCTATCATACACACACACACACACATACAGAAAGCGAAGACGAGCGGCTGCTGCAGCGAAAACTAAGTCAGCGCAATCGACGCGGCTCTTACTTCGGACCTTGCGTAAGTTTAATAGCCTTGATTCATCGGTAATGGTCGCCCGGGCCCAGCGTCAAACATCTCCTCGTCGCTCTTCCCTCTCTCTTGTAAGGACCACCGCCCTAATAAAGTCTTTAGGAGCTCGTCCATTGCGAATCGTTAAGACTTTTCTCGAGCTCGCCTCGGTAAATAGCGGCCGCTGCTGCTGCCTCATAAACGAGCTGCGGCTGCGCCGATACAACCGAGCTCTCGACTCCGATTGCCTTTTCTGCATCGCGCGGCCCGGGGAGAAAAAGAGGGAAAGTTGTGTGTGTGCGTGTGTCTGTTCAAATAATAAGTCGCCAAAATTGCTGCCGGCGACTGCGAGGAGTACCGCTGCTATAAGGTATATAAAGCATCGGGAGTCAGTCACCCCAAGAGTCGATAGCCCCGAGGTATTTCTATACTACTTCGTTCCTCGCCAATATAATCGTCGACTTGAGCTTCGGACGCAGTAGTCGTCGTCGTCGTCGTCGCCGCGTATAAACTTCCTAGTGCGTGAGCTTATGTAGGCGCGCGATTCGTGCGGCCATCGAGAAAGGAAGGGTCGATATTTATGGCTGTATATAGAGAATTTGTGCGCGCGTTTTATATATATTTGGCGATATTTGGACCGATACACATGCGTGCGGCACGCGCCACACACGCGTGTTATACATATTCTCTATAGCGACGACCGAAAATAGATTAGCGCGCGCATGAACCAAGCGAGATTCTGTGCCTCCGGTAGATGCTATTGACTATTGAAATTCGATGTTTTTAATTAAAGGGAAAGGATTATTTGTCCCCCCGCCTCGTTATTATTGGAATTTGAGCAAACAAGCGCAACTTTTTCCTCGTATCGCGCTTATAATACGCATACTCGCATCGATGAATATTTTGTGCTCGCCCAGTTATCCGATTCCGAACATATTTTCCTCCGAGCCGCGCCGAGTAAGGGTTTGCGTAGGGAGAAACGTTCGGGGAAAGTCTCGGGCGCGGCAAGAGGACGAAATTCCTTGGTCACGCTCCGAGAGCCTCGTGCATCAAATGTGCGGCTGCGTACCTACGTGGTTTCTGGCTTTCGTGCGGATGTCGACTGTACTATACGTACAAGAGGCATCGACGAGCCGAGTCGAGTCGAGCGACGATCACGAGGGAAAAAAGCGTCGACGCGCGATCGTTACGTTCCCTCGAGATCCACAAGCCGCCCAGAGCCGCCGCGTCAGCTACGTGTTGGTGGCGTGTGCGGCCGTGTTATCGATCTGTTGGGGGGCATTTTTTTTTTTTTTTTTTTTTGGCGTCCAAGTCCTATGTAGTATACGTGCAAGGAAAGAGTCTCGAGCACGCGCGCGCGAGATCCGAGAGAAAAGAATGAATCCGTGCGCGCGCGCAAAGTCATTGGGATTGCAGCTATACATGTATATAGTCCTTGGGTGTGTTGTATACGGTGCGCAGCTGATGAATGGAGAGAGAGAGAGAGATGAAGACTGACGACTGACATACTGACTGACCCCTCGCGCGTCTGCGACGACGACGACGACGACGACTGCGTGTTGCGTTGTGTTCTTTCGCGCGTCTAGAGAGACTGAGATGATGCGGGCTCGGCATAACAACAAAAAATAGGTGTTTTTGCACGCGGAGATCGGACGAGTGTTGCCTCGTAATATGACGGTTTGATTGAAATATAGGGATAAAAGAAAGCGAGAGTCTGGCAAAAGCGTCCGAATTTTTTTTTTTTTCTTCATCCTAAAGCGAAAATTGTGTATTCCTTTGATCTCGTCTGGGCCCACGAGCCTGTCTCTCGGTGCCTTGATGGACTCGCAAAAATAAAAAAAACAGGAAACAAAATTACAAAAATTTCATCTTCGGACTGCTAGCACTGTTACACGAACGCGCACACACACACCTCGCTTTAGCAGAAACGTTTTCAAAATTAGCTCCTATCCAGGGAAAAAAGGTATTTTCTTCTTTTCTCCTCGAGCCAACCACCCCCACCACCACCAGTCCTATATACACGGAATAAACGTGCGAGAGCTGCCTCTATATACAACTTCACGTTAGGGCGTGCAAGTAAAATTTTATTACATCCAGACGTAGCCGAAATGGACTCTTGTATATATACGTATATATAAAAGCCCTCCTCGCATATATACGCCTATCCTTTAGTATAAATCACAAATGTACTAGCTAGAAGTTGGATTCACTCTCTCTCTAAGGGTAAGAGCAAGAGAGAGAGAGAGAGAAAGAGATTATAGTAGTACAGCTCTTTCAAGACAGGTATATATAAGCTGAAATATTGATCAACACGAGCAGCCCGCTACTTCATTATGAATGTAACGAGTAGGCTCGCGCAGTAATGAAATAAATTTTTCCCTTTTTTTCTTCCTCTTTCTTTTTCAAAACCCCTTTTCTCCGCGCGCACGACTACTGCTCCCTGCGTATATATATGCGGCGCTCTCGGCGATCGCTGCGCGTATACTCGAAAAGAAAGCGCGTGATTCGTGAATATTGCACGACCAAGTGAGAGCGCGCGCGCGTGTAATAATAATACAACTTGAAATTTGCAAGTCCAGCGCCACGAGCGAAACCATGTTAGTATCCCGCTCTACAATTGTGGGTTTGTTTTACACGTGTGTGTGCGTGCGTGTGACCACAAAGCGCCGTACATCGCGCGCGCGCGAGTCTTTGTGTGTTATGCGCGTCGCGCAGAAAACTTGCCGCTGACTAGACTGGCGACACACGCGTATACGATGGCTATTATGTCTTTTATATTTACGCGAGAATCGATAAAAATGCCTCAACGATTTTCTTTTCTCCGGATCGGTCGCGCGCTCGCGCTAGCGCGCGCATGAATCAGTATTACAAAAGTCAAGGCAGCAGCAGCTGTATTATTTTACATGATATACGTTAGTTAGCCGGCGGGCAAAAATTGGATTCCCGAAAGCTCGCATTATTCTGAAATTTCTTTTCAGCGACAAATTTCCATAACGATTGCGCGTAAAACACTCGAAAATTTACGATTGCCAGAGTCACATTTTCATTACGCGCGCGTACGTACGTAAGTTGTGTATATTCGCACACTATATGCGCGCCGTGTGGCTTTAGAAATCGCGCGTAGCTCGTCGCACTCGATAGTTCAGTCGAGCGTCATTCTGCTCTATGACTTTTATCGCTTCCGCGCCAAAAAGTCCATTATACGTAATTCGAATATTACCTTTCTCTCTCTCTCTCTATCTTCTTTCCTTCTCCCTCGTACGTATATACGGGGCTCTCTGCGTGCTCTCTGACTTTCGTAAATATTTTCCAAATCAACAATCATCCCTGCACGTACGCGCTTACTTTCATTGAAAAAAAAAAAGGAGAGAAAAAAATATATGAATGCTCTCCCTCGAAAAAAGGTGTACTTTGCGTGCATTGCATGGGGGAGAAGGGGGGGGGGCAACGAGAGAGAGAGAGAAATTCGAACGCGACGCACACACGCAGGAAAAAAGGCTCCGAGCGATAATGTAACTGCATGACTCGCAGTTGTAATTCTCCGTGTCGAGCTGCACGACTGTAAATACCTACTGCGATCGCACTGAGCGAGAGAGAGAGAGAGACTCATTGTGCGCGCGTGTATGTGCGTATATGTTATAAGCAGGACTTGCGTAATACAAAAGCCCAAAGCGGCACCTGCGCTCGACTTTTACGACGCTCGTCGTCGTGCGTACACACATACACGCACATGTACTATACAGTTAATTCTTGATTTCAGGTATAGAGTCGCGCGTAAATAGGAATTTCTGCTCGATCGATTTGTGCCCCGAGCGTGTCTCGCTAATCGAGCGAGACGATTTTATGTCTGCGCGGATCGATTGTGTACAGACGATTCCTGCAGCGCACCGAACATATGCGAGCCCCGCGTGAATGGCTTATACATATTATAACGCAGCTACAATTGAATTTATTTATAGTAATTCGTGAGGCAGAGTCCTTTTCAAATTCGAGCTGTATATAGCTGCATCGAGGATATCTCTTTCAAGGCGATCCTTGGTATAACTACGCATACGGGTTCCTAACTCGCTCTCGGTACTTGCTCGACGGCATTATCATGCAAATCAGGTTTTGCCCGAAAAGCAGGCACACAAGCGGTATGAGCGTAAGCGAGATTAATTGGGTCACAAAAGAATTAGGCGGGCAAAAAATGTATCTATCTCTCTCTTTCTCTCACGCGCTCTTACCGACTCAACTAGGTGTATCTTCACGCTTTTTCCTGGGCGCGTGCATAAAACGATTATAACAATAAAGCCAGTGGGCTGCGTCGCGCACTCGTACGTACGTGTAGGCCTTTTTTTCCCGGCCAACGCGTCTTTGGCCATTAGCTTTCGTATGTGTGTGTGTCTATGTGCGGATCCGATTAAAACGTACGTATAGGCACACATGCGAGGAGCAACAAAGGATCGTGAATTACAGCATTACCATAATCCGGTAAAAATCGACGGGTGACTTGGAGCGCCGATCTCGCAGCAGGACCATTACGTTATAGACGTCGGAAGGGCCCCGGCGTACATACAGGCAGGAGGTGTTTTTGTTATTGCAACGAGGTAGTGGAGCTGGCACAGTTGTGCAACTATATATTACACAACGGCCGAACTAGCTCTGGCTTTAGCCTCGAGTCCTAGGACTCGTTTCGGCCTCGACTAGTTTTCTCAAGTGCACAGCTACTCGTATACTGTATAAATACATATGCGTTTGCTACACGTGTGTTGCGAGCGTTAAAAAAACTCGCTGAAATAGCTCCCGCTGCGAGCTAGCCCGTGTACAATTTGTATACGTGTATAACACGCGCTAATAAGCCAAATAGTAATTGTTGTATACGCGCGTATATATATATGGGTAATGTTAGCTCCGACATCGTCTACTTATAAACTGGAAAAGATGTGAGCCGAGTCGCTGTGCGTATTATTATTATATAGTAGAGTAAAATGCAAATGGTCCTTGTATATCGATTGCTCAATCTCGGCACATATTTAACAAGGCGCAACAGACTCGAGAAAATGTAATTATAATCAGATAGGCCATTTTTTCCCTACTTTTTTTGCTCTTAATTTCTCGACGCGTGTACTTGTTATAATCGAGCGCCAAGGCACATTATGATTTATACCGCATCAATCGAAACGGATACACAATTCGACTGATTAAAAGCGATATATCTCTCACGGGGTCTCGGGGCTAATACGTACATTACAGTGGTGTACGCGCGTCGGAGATAATTCATCTCTCTGACGACTCTAATATCTCTGCTCACCCTTTTGGCATAATTTACATTTTCTTCTTGCAACACTCGGTTGAGTACGCACGACTATACCACTGTGTAGTACACAACTGCATTGGCTGAAAAGCGTATTCGACCTGGCGCCACGGTGTCTTTGCGGCATTGACCGAAGCAGCAGCAGCGGCGGCAGGACGACGACAACAACGCGTAACGTTGGCCTGTGCCGCGCGCATTACACTTAGTCGAACTAAAAGTCAGTCTCTCTTATAACACACACACCCTTTGGACGCGTGCGACATGCGAGATGGGGTCAGAGTATAGAAAGAGACAAAGTGCAAAGTTGCGGGGTCTGCTCTTCTCTCAGCTGGTTCGTCCTCGACGTCGTATTATGCACGCCCTACTGCTCCATTCGACGTTGCCCGGCCCTTCCACGTTTTTCCTTTTTAATTTCATCCTGCGTGCCAAGCCAGAATCTACCAGCAGACGCGACAGCACACGCAGGGGGATCCGCGCATTTATTAATGCAGCGATCCGAGCGATTCGCCATGCAGACCGAGAGAGAGAGAGAGAAGATACTGCTCCGAATTTATTATATTCGTCTATGATTTTCGTTATTATTCGTATCCATTGTCAAAGATACGCGTCTCTTTTTAATGCCTGTGTGCGTGCCATGCGCAGTTATATATGGGCTTTCGTCACGCTGGACGTCGTCGTCGTCGTCGTAGTCGACAACGGGTTGCTCGGGGCCGTACAAAGATTCCTTCCATTGATATCGATACAAAATGCCGCACGATAGTTTGCATAATTCAGCTGGCACGTTAACTCCAGTTTTGATTACAGCCATTACGTATGCGCTATTCAATTAGAGCTAAGCATCTCTCTCTCTATGCAATTCCAATGGCCACCGCCGCGCGTTTATACGTATAAATGAAAATTTCTCGATTATAACGTTGAGAGAACGCGACTTGCACGGATATAATAATCCTCGTTGCTCGGACGCGCGGATTATAAGCACAATGTGTGTGTGTGTATGTGTTACGCATACAAGTGCAATCACATGAATATGAAATTAAATAGCTGGCTATAATACGTACGTATGCATACGTATGTACGCGCTAGCTCGGCCGCCGCCGCGTGGATTATAACGGCATGGGAAAATTGATTACAAGCTCGCGTCGCGCGCTTGCGTCTATATCATTTCTCTCTCTCTCTCTCTCTCTCTCCTGGCAAGAAAGAGAGAGAGACAGAGATAGAGAGAGATACGAAGATGATTATTTATTAATAAAGTCTATTTGAGATTATAGACTTGACATAATGCTATAAGCGCGAGCTAGAGGAGTGCGCGACTGAATACTTCATGCCCTCGTTTATAGGCGAAATCACTATAACGCGCGCGGCTGCTCGGCGCTCGCACAACGAGCTCGTGGAAAATTCACCGAGAACACCGTATCGCAGCGCATGGCGCAATCGAGTTTGGGTAATATGCACGGAGATCATATCACATATTAAAAAGTTTCTTGTCGCATTTTAAGCATTTAGTTTTGCCCTTCTTACACAGAAGTTGATACAAACTGATTGAGGGTTTTGGACAAATTAGCGAACACGACAACTAGCGCTCCTTACATTCGTTATTTTTTCCATAGCTGTGATTTTAATATTTATTGCATGAACTTCTCCGGGTGGATTTTGAAAGATTCACATCTCTCTCTCCCTGCATGACTCGAGTAAATTGAATGTCGATGCGAGATCGAAGCCAATTAACGAGACATGATCGGACGTCGCTCGTGTTTCACCGCAAGCGATCATCTCCGATATCTTACATTATATGTGTTACACTTTGCTCGATTACCGTTTGATTCGCGAGTCAACGAGTCACACGATTCGTATACGGCAATTTTCTTGCTTCGAGTACCGGTGTGAGAATCTCAATTGTCATCAGGATGAAAAATAAAACAAAAATGTCCTCGCTGCGATACACATGCTCACGCCTGACTCTCACGCGTACTCTCCTCCGCGCACCGATGATGATGTATCAATCAGGATACATTCGATCGATCAGAAGATACTTAGAAAAACATTTATCATCGATTCGTCGAGCTCACGCGTATATGTAGCGGTGCTCTTTTTTTTTTTTTTAATTCGTGCCCCTCGCACGGTATACGAGCGTAACAGTTCGGCTTAGTTACGGATTATTAAAAAAAAAATGCTACACGAGTTATTAGGCGTTTCTTCACACACTCTCTCTCTCTCTCTTTCGCGCGGATCTGTCGTGTGGAAAATCGAGCGACTGTGTCATATGTAGCAGCTACGACGACGATGGAATCCACAGGCGCAGCCGTTGCTTCCTCCATACACACGTGTGCATACTGCATTCACAAAGGAAAAACAGCTCGCGCGATATATGTCACTGGCCTGGCAATGCTTGATATATATAGCTATATAGCGTCGCGACGACTGAACCGCTGCTGCTGCTGCTCCTAACGATGCATCTGTTCCGGCCTATCGGTCACGCGTCACGCCGATCGACCTTTACTCCACAGTCTCTTTCTCTCTCTCAAGGGACACGAGTCCTCTCTCCGCATATATATACTGTAAGCGACGATATTGTATATGTTGTATATGTACGTGTATTATACACGAGCACGCGACGACTCGAACGAAATTAGTGCGGGATTGTTTGCGTGACAACGACGTCGCCGAGTAGTAGTAGTAGTAGTAGTAGTCGACCGATGACTGACTGCCCGACGAGCTGCTCCAAGCGCATGAACACCTTTACCCATTATACATATACCTCATTACGGATCGTATTTCTGAAAATAAATAAAATAAATATACAAGTTCGTAAAGAATAGTGTGGAACAAAAAATGAAGAAGATAAATTTACATACGTAAGAAAAACAATTGCCACGGGGTAATTATTCACTCTTGGATTCCTTTTAATTTTTCGGGACGACGCTCCGTCGCCTCGGCCATTATTCTTCAATATCGACCAATACACACATACACACACTATGACACAGCTTGGCTCGAGTCCGAGGAAAAAACGATGTGCGATACGCACGCGGCAGCTTGGCTGCGGCGAATTCAAATCAGCGCCATTCCCGCGGCAGCAGCAGCAGCTTGTATCGATCTTCTGGCAGCTTTCCTATAGGTGCCCATTAAAAATGTATAAACTACCCACACCTACCCGTACACAACAAGTATAAATACTATATAGATACGTAGCTCGCATGTAGGAATGTACCCTCGACCCTCGAGTATCGCATGCATGATTTTCCTTCGCCAACCAATGACGTCCGGTACGTGTATAATGCATATCGCCCGGCGAGAAATAAATATTGCATCGGGCGTAATGATGTTTTGCGGTAATTTGCAGTGAACCTAAACGGCCCTATCGAGAAATTCAGAATAACCGATGTAATTTATAGGGTAAAATTCCCATTAGAAAACTTCAAGTATCGTCGAGAGCCGTAGTGTCAAGTTGCCAGTGTAGCTTTAGTCGCGGGCGAATATAAAATAACATATAATGTATTCAGAGAAGACGAATTAAAAGACTTTTTTACGATGAGAATCGCGTCGCGCGAGGTTCGTATAACAATTGTCGCCGAGCGTAATAAAGAAGTGGAAAAAATGAGCGAGAGAGAGAGAGAGAGAGGAGAACGACTTTTGCGCGTCGGCTGGGCTTAACGCGATACTACGTGCGCGGCGATTCGAAAAGTCTGCGAAGCCCGGCCCTGTGTCGCCTAATCCTTCCCGCGAGCACGATCGTTTCTGTGTATCGCGCACGCACACCCACACAGACACAGAAGTCGCGTTAGCGATAGCGAAAATAAAGGAAAAAAGAAAAAGGCTGTAACTAATACGTCGAAGGCGTTTTTAGCACGCGGCGATCTAGAGTAGATGTTAAATGGTCCAAAAAAGAATCCATACCTAAATCCCGTTCCGAGTCAACATCCGGGCCCGGGCACAGACACAAAACGTTCGTGTACGTGTATTCGTGTACACCGATAATCTCGTGCGAGTTATCGCCATTATCTCGACACGGCGCCGAGCTCTAGGGCTCCGTGTAGCATGTTGTGTGTGTGTGTATGAGTGCGTGCGAGCTGCATACACGTACGTACGTGTGGACATGTGCATAGCAGATCTAGCTGAAACCTCGACCACCGTCGACGACACCGAAGAAAATACTCGCAACTACTATATACGCTCGTATAATAAAAGCTTATTGCCGCTCGGAGGTGTGCGCGCGTATACGTTGTGTATTATACACACCTATGAGGCATGTATAACGAATCGCGCGAGCCTCGTCGGCATTACTGCTCACAATGAGGCTCTTTAAGGCGAACCACAAGATTTTATACGTGCCCACGTTATAATGATACATGTATAACGTCGCGTGTGCACGTGGAGGTACTCAGAATGAGAGAGAGAGAGAAAACGATCGAGACAAATGTCCCTTGCACGCGGCATAATATCGCAGCCTTACATATTCGCGTATTATATACATAGCGCAGTAGTGCGAGGGAGTCGATAAGAAGGAGCAATTCGAATTTGGATCGTCGTTTGCCGAGTCGTTATTATTGCGTTGTTAGGCCTGATCTATTGTAATGGCGGTATCAAGAGAGAGGTGCGAGTGCGCCCCGGTAATTGTGACGGATAATGTGTCGCGCGATGTGGTGCACACCACACACATACGAATTGAGTCTACATAAGACGGCAGCTTGATTATTTTTTACGACGCGATTGTTTGCAACCGCGGCCAGTACGAGATACGTTCATCAGGCCGTTTCAATTGAAAGCGATCTCTCTAGGCTAGTCGAGCGCCGCAATGTTGCCTATTATTATACGCACGTAATCCGCGGACAGACGCCTCGTGCGCGGATCGACGCGCAAGTAGAGCGTGAAAAATAATATGCGAGGCTCGTTAATATCGATGACCAACGATATCATATAATGTATAAATTCGCATGCATAACGGCGCCTTGGCGTTTATTATACGGCCACGAGGGGATAATAATACCTTTCATTGGTCGAGTCGAGTTCGCACCTTCCGAGAGTTCCGTGCCTTTTTGCCGATGGATTCGATGAAAAATTTCGGGACATCATATAGGACGTATGCATGACGGCGGCTCCGAAATATTCCGGGACGCGACTCGCGCGTGAGCTGTTATAGAAGCCGGGGATTTCGCATTCATTGTGCATCGTATATATATATCCTTTAAACGATTGCCCTTGCGATCGTCGAGCCTGTGTGCGTAGCTCGAGTCGCAACTAAACTCGTCAACGCGGGGCCTACGCCGAAACATTGCCAAAAGCTATTGCCAATAACAAAGCTATAAGTGGGGAGTTATTCTCTTTCTCGGTGTGTGTGACTGTATACGTGTATAGATGTATGTGTGTGCCATACGAAATACCATGCATAGAGGAACATAGGCGGGCCGCAGCTGTCCTATTTAATAGAGCAATAAAGACGTGAATAGAGCTTTGATTTATGCGCCTCCCATTATTAACGGCTTAGATGCCGAGCAACGGCGGCGGCAGCGGAGCAACGGCATCGTCTAGTTGCTGCGCTCCGTCCTGTATAGCTTCTGCGGCATACACACACACACTAACCCGTTGGTGCCGCACATACATATACTAGACGAGAGCCTAGCACACCAGCTCAATTGCAGCGTTATTACTATATATAGTGCGAATACGAGAGCACGATGTCGTCGTCGTCGTCGGTACAAAGTACCCGCGCGAACAATGCCGTGCACGAGCAGTGGCACTTTGAGAGCCCGCTGTACCTTTTTTTTTTGTTCGAACTTATAATATACTAGAGGGTTATTATATAATACGGGTGGAAAAAAGGAGAGCGTGTTCAGCCGCAGAGATCTTTTCGATACGAATCACATCTTATTTTATTGTGTGAATTAGCAGGAAGAAAAAAGAGTTTAGAGCCATTCCAATTTCATCACTTTTTCTCGTTATACACTAATTTAAGTTATTTATGTGAATATAGTATATAGATACGACAACATTTTTCGTTGCGCGAACTGTCCACCACGACGAGCGACATCTAGCGTCAAGTCGACATCGAACGAGCGGTGTCGTTCACTCGCTTGGACGCGCGCGAGAAGTGAAAAATTGATACACAAATCGAAGCCTTAAACGACCGCTTGATGTACGGCCGAATCTTCTCTTCTCTCTCTCTTTCGTTGGCCTATACGCGCTCGAGAATCAATCGACTGGAAAGAGGGCAACGACGAGTTAACATATATTTATATTGTTGAGCTGTATATAGTCGCGCGCCTCGTGTGTGTGCTTATAATTCCGCGTATAATTTATAGCGTTCGCGCGCGCGAGGGACATCTATATAGCCGTGCGAGATACCGATCTCGAAACATCTGTTTCTGTCCGACTAAGCAAGTGGACCGTGGCGCGAGTAATTTACGGAATTTTATACGCATTATTATACAAAACGCGCCGATGCTACGTAATGATCGGCTAAGGTATCAGAAACGTCGATATAATATACCAGTAGAAGCGGGAGAGAAAAAATCTCACACTTGTGTGCTTCTGCTGACGCTACTAAATGGCGTGTCCTTTACACGCGCCTTTCGGAATATATGGACGGGCGATATACGTGTGTTTCCTTTCGGGTAAACGCTTCTTAATCCTCGACTAACAATGGCCACCTCGTAGCAAAGCATCTCTGATTTATGGAGACTTTTTCGCACGGGCGATCGAACGACGCAACGCTCGCTTTTCCTTATAAATACAAATTGACGCTTTTTTTACGCGCGTATCAAATACGATCGTTTACATTGTTGCAAAGAAAGTCGACTCGATGATGTATATACATACGCATGCGTCTTCGTGCGGTGCAGCTGGAAAACCTGTTATGCACTCGCCGTGGATGAGAATGAGAGACGAGCAATAATTGCTCTCTCTCTCTCTCTGCGTTGTCGAAGCTGCACAGCGCAACGCTGTCGTCGCGCCATGCATACCCTTTCTCCATATATACGTGCTTCATGCGCGTCTAAAAATATGACTTATGTATGACGGATAGCTGTTTATTTTATATTACACACGTACTCGCGTTTTCTGCTTATATATAGACGCGCACACATGCCTAACTCTGCGCACTCGCATACTCGCACGCACGTCATCTACGCGCGCAAGGAAACTTTTATTGTTTTAGCGTGGATTGAATTATAAAGCACCCAAAAGCTGACTTGGTGTGTTTTATTTCTCTCTCTCTCTCTCTCTCTCATTTGAAATTTTGCCTATGCCATGTCGTTGCTGCTACTGCTGCTGAATGCGCACGTGCACCTTTATTAGCTGCGGCCGTTGTGTATTTACACTCGCGCTTATAAAATACGCGCATTATGTTTTATACACGCCTCGTTATCGCAATGTCTCAATTATACACAAATACACGCGTGCGAGTGTGCCATTATATATACTTTCGACCCGGCTGATTTACGATCGGGTACACGCGAAGAATCGGCCATTGATTGTACCGCGAATTGACCAAGACGACGACGAGGATCTTCGCAGCAGCTGAGACACACGAGGCTGCGTATTAAAACTATTAAATTATATTGGCACATGCTCCACGCGGAGAGAGAGAGAGAGTTAGCGAACGAGTACTTTAATGTATATTTATGGCATTCCTCGCGTATTTTGTCACGTATTTAAATAACTGTCAGCGAGCTCAGGCCCGACCTGTGTATCATATTGACACGGCGCGTGGTTAAAGATGATTATATTTCGTGTCGCTATACTCATACCATATTCTGCCATATACAGAATAAACATCGTCTCGGCATCTCGCGCGCGCGAGTCTTGTTTTGACACATTGTAGTAGTGGTACACACAAACTCACGCATGTATCGAAGAAGCTATCGCGTATATTTTGTAGTTTTTTTGGATCCATGTATCATCGTCGCTATATAGCTAAGAATCTATCTCTGTGTGTATATCCGGAGTATCGATCCATGAGTCGACCTACACCCATCTCAATTAATGGGCAAATAATGTTTATGCGCGCGCGATAATGATTTAAAGCTTGATTGGGACGACTAAGCTCATATTGATATAGCTTTGATCGGTTATCATCTAATATTTTCATCTCGTTTCATTGAGCTAGTTTTTTTTTACTTTCAGAAACATGTTCATATTTTATTCTTTATTTTTTTTTCAAAAGTTCAAGAATTATCGCGTCATGGGATAATATCGGAGAAGTAACCAGTGCTATGCAAATGATTCGCTAAAAGCTCACATTATGAAATAAATAAATGTCCGAGTAAATATTGAACCTCGAGCCATGGTAATACAGCGAGTATATGAGTCGCGAATCGAGAGGAAAGAGAAAATGTATGTATGTGTGTACGAGTTACTTATGCATATGTTAATGAGCCGTGTCCTGTGCACGCGTGCCATTACTATTTCTCCGCAGAATAATAGATCGTTATTTTTCATTGTGAAATGCGTTTCATCTGATTGAAAGATAATTGCTTCGATGTAATGACAATGAAAAAGTCATCTATTCAATTTTCCAAACGTGCATAATGACGAAGCAAAAAGAAAAAAATAACAATAATCTACATTCCACCTCCGTAACAATGCCCTACTGATATCCGAGGCTAGAAAAAAAATCGAGCAGTATTTTTCTTTTTTTAATATGCATAATAGCCCTGCGGCTTTTAACGCCTTCGTCGTGTATCGCACACCATGCTTTCCATTACAAAGCTGAGGTACTCTCGAAGTATGCCAAAAAAGCCATATTATGGCAGTCGCAGCATCGCAAACCCATCGAGAGGAGTTTAAAGGGTACGGCATAGCATGTGCTGTGTAGTACACCCATGTGTAGTCGTCTGCGCGCAACATACGTACATGTGCGTACGTTACAAACCGCATATGGCGTCCGTTTTAGTCCGATGCATATAGTGTAGGACGCATAGGGAGAGACTGGGGAGTTATTAACAGAGAGAGAGAAAGAGCCTCGCCTGTGCCCGCCGAGCACCACGGCCACTTGAATGCATAATGATGCGTTAATTCGAATCCGTTCGTTTGCTCAGCTGCTTTTCTCTCTCTCTCTCTTTTAATCGCTGAGTGGTGATCTGTTACAGCTCTTCGCTTCTTTTATTTCTTTTCTGTTACACTCGTTTTATTATTTGATTCATCCTACTTATGATGTTTGAGCAAGCTCATCCGTCTTATATCAATGAATGATGAATTACGGGGACGAGTTTGTATGAATGGCGCGAGCGCAAAATAAAATAAAAAAAAAAGAAGCGAATTTCGAGATTTCTCGCGATGTTTGTCGAGAGAGAGCGAGAGAGCAGTCGAGTGGTTTAATCGTAACTGACATTCTCTGTATAAACGATAAAGTCGGATTTTAAATGCTTTAATTGTCAGATGTATATTTTATGTGACAAGTATAACTCGCGGAATATAAACTCGTGATCTGATTTAATTTGATTTACCGACGAAACATCGTCGAGCTTTCAAATATGCCTTCTATGTAGCGACAAAAAATTCATGATATTTAAAAAGAAAAAATAACGCGAAAAGTCGAATCGATAAAAAATCAAAAAATCGAAAAAGAAGCGTAATTTCTCTGTAAGAGCAATGATATTCCGCGCAAGCAACGAAACGATATAGCCTGTACAAATACGAAGCAAAATACAAAAGCTTAGCGTTATATCTGGGCAAGAATAAAAAAAAGCAGCAGCAGCAGAAGAAAGTTGAACGCGAGCGGCAATGGTATCATTCATAAAAGCAGCCTCGTTGTACGCGCCGAGCAAAAAAGGGAAAAACCTCGGGCTTCGTATATAAAAGAAAAAGGCGGCGAAGTTGGCTGTTTGTTGCTGCTGCTCGTGCTGTCTGTATATGTTCGGGTGCTGCTGCTATATAGCTTATGGCGTGCGTGCCAGGAATTCGGATTTTCCTTGCTCCGGAGCTACACTATGGAGCGCCTCCGATGATGACGAGGAGGAGAAGGAGGACGACGACGACGACGACGACGACGAACTACGCGACTATGACGCTCTACCGAGGGGAGTTAATTTAAAAATGGCCACGTTTCTATATACTAATGGAACTCTATGGAAAAAGAGACTTCGGAGGGTTGGTAACAACTCACTCTCTTCTTCTTCTTCTCTCTCTCTCTCTCTCTCTCTCTCCCTCTCTCATATTCCGCGTACCAAGTGCATGAAAAAGTGAAAAGAAATAGCTCGTTGGATTGGCTCGAAAAAAAAAACGAGGAAAAAAGTCGGCGCTTGGATAGCCAGCGGAAAAGAGAGAGAAGGGGAGAGAACTGAAACAATCGGTTGCGGCTTTTTGGCTACGCGGCGTGGAAAATGTTTGGCGCTCGCGTCGAAAGTTATTCACCGCTCGCGTACTCTGTTTTTCATCCAGAAATTAATGGGATTTTGATGAGTGATGAATGATTGACGAGGCTGCGTGTGCTATCTTTTTCCCTCGCGCATCGTCGTCGCGCGAATATTTCGCATTGAAATGAGCTTTTTGGGTAGAAAAAAAAGTTTTTTTCTCTCTACTCTCGCGCACTCGAATATGTCCCTTATTACAAGGAAAGGGCAGCATCGCAGCCAACTCGTAAAGCAATCATCCCAAGTTAATCCCCGAAGTTATACGCGCGGACGTACAACGTATAATGCGGATCAGCGCACGGACGATGCGCGGCGGCAGCAGCTCTCACCGGGGTTAACTTTTATCTTTATAATTAGAGCAAGATTTTTTTTGCTACTCCGTGGCTCGGCGCTGCCGAGTGTGTACACGTCGCGTACGATCAATTCGCTGTAATAATGCTTCGGGTAGGCGAGTCACGTAGCGGTCACGCTTTCACGACGCGATGCTGCTGCATGCAGCAGAAGCGGAGGGCTTACTTATATTACACACGAGGAGCAGAGAGCTGCGCGCGCCCCATCTCAAAGCTGCTATTGCGTGCGGCCGTGAAGGGTGAAAATCTCGCGGTCGAGCGTGTCGCGGTCTCTACTCTCTGCTGGCCTGCCTAGTGTATACACTGTAACGCGTATAAGGGAGATTTTTACCACGTACGCAGCTGATTCTATTATTGCTCAAGGTTGTACGTGCTGTACGGTGTACGGCCGCCAGTCGAATTTCTCGGAATCTTCGATTCCCGTGCACTTTGGCTTGTTTTCCAAACTTTGCGCGATAGCTCGTGATTCGATTAAAAAAAAAAAAAAAAGAAAAGCAGAAAAAGAAAATATCATCCCTTTTGCAACGCTTGCGTCTTTGTGTCGAATAAGCAGTCGCTCCGCGCGAGCAGCAATGAATGGTTCGAGAGGAGAGAGAGAGAAATAAATCGTGCTCTTTGTTTCGGCCGTATAATATAGCGTTGCGTTCGCGCGTTGGAGTTGGCGTGGCGCAGGGGCTACGCGACGAGAATAGAGTCACACGCACGACTCTCGCTCGCTTATAATATATTTCACACCCTCTGCCGTTGCTGCTGTTGCTGCTACTGATGCTGCTGCTGCTGCTGCTGCTGCTGCTGCTACTGCATACACACATTTAGTTTATAAGTGGCGATGTTTTACGAGCCGTTCGCGCAGACCGAGCGAATAATTATAGTTCTCTCTTCGCGTGTGCATCTGCAAATACTTGTATGCAGCAGCAGGCAGCGGTGGAGCATTCAAACGACTCGACTCGACTGCTCAGTCTCTGTTTATTGATCCTGTATTGACGTCTCTCTCTCTTTTTTAGTCGTTCGCGACCAGATCCATAAGTACCGAAACCGTCTCGAAGACGTTTGGCCATCGATTTTCGGTATTTTCGCTTTAAATAGATTAGTCCGCGTGCGCGCTCGAATGGACGATTGCTCGATTAATGCGCCCCAGAGCTCATTGTGGTGCTGTCGCATTAGGCCCCATGATGTGCGCAGTGATCTTTAACGCGAGGCATCACGTTCCATATATACCTTTGAGAATTTGTCAAACGAATCCAAAAATACGACTCTGCGAGCGACAAAGTTATATACGTACCGTTTCCTTCGATTCTCTCGTGCATTCGATCGACTTTGGACACTCCTCTCCTTTTTGGCGTTTATTTTTTTTTTGTCATACTCGCGCGTCAATGAATATGTACAAAGCGAATCGCGTGCGCGCGTGTATAGAGAGACGTTTCTCTCGGCGACGCATGCAATTTGTCCGCGTGAAGAGCGAGAGAGAGAGAAAAGGAACGTAGCCTATTCCGTGATTTATTATATGTTTATCCCTTAGGCGCATTACGCGCGCTGCGATGTGTGCAGCCCAGCTCGTCTTTCTTACGTATAGGTATACATTTGTACTAGGGGTGTCATTCGAACAAGTTCCTATGCCGTACGCGCAACGAACTTTCGAGCGTGAAGGAATTTCCAAAGAGGAGAAAGACGAAGCGAGGAAGAAGACGAAGCGACGCGTTTTAGAGCGATCGTATTATTAAAAGGACGAAATGAAAAAAAAAAACTAAATATTATTTCAGAATTATTTTATATAGACCGGGTGATAAAATACACGTCGTTTTCTCTCATCTGCTTTCGATTCCCTCTTTTTTTTCCCACTATTTCGATCGGAACTATTCAAGACGCTCCTCGATACAGGGCGCGCGCAGGAAAAGACGTAAAACTTGGCATCGGCGTGTATATATCGGCAGGGATAAGGGACGTGTTCCTCTCTCGACGTGCGCGCGTATACATATACAGCTTTAAGCTTTCCATAGACGACGTCGTCGTCGTCGTCGTGACGTTTCCATTCACTCAGCGGCAGCAACGAAGACTGCGCGCCGATGTACAGGCATCGATATAACGAAATATATAGTCGAGGGCGAGAGAACCTTGGCTATACGTGTGTGTGTGTGTGTGTGGGTGTATATGAAAGCCCTCGGGGCTGGTAGGATTCGCTGTATATATACCAGAGCAGTGATATTTAAATGCGTCCTTCGTAACATTTCGTCCTCTCTCTCTCTCTCCATACTATCATAATATACGTGTACGCGGGAGCTCGACGGAGCTATATAAGTCTGGCTAATATACATAAACGTGAGGCTGTGTGGCGCGCGACGCTGCTATATGTATGTAAGTTGAATTTTCAATATTATCATATATAGCTGCTGCGCGTATAGAGGCACACCCAAGCCGGGCCAGAGAGATGGATGAATTTTTAAGTGAATTTATTCGCCGAACCGAATCGTGTGCACCAGCAGCAGCTTGACTCTCTCACTTGTACCACTTGAGGCACCTCTAATCCCATGCGCAACACGAAGGATTTGCTGCCGCTGCTGCTTCAGCTTCTCTATATAGTACAGTATAGGATACACCGCGACTGCGGCGCCCGAACTTTCGGTCAAGTGAAAACCGTTATACCATTCGTATTCTCCGGTTCTGCAAATTATTCACTTCGGAGCCGGGCGAAGACTTGCGGTTTCTAATGGCGCAGCAGCAGCAGAAGCAGCTTGGCGCGTGGCAACAGCAGCAGCAGCAGCATATAATAGAAATCCTCGACACTCGAAACTGCACAAATTTTCTTATATAAAATATCGACCTAGTTTCGCTACTCGGCTGTATCTTGTGTACAACGTCGGTCGGATATATATACAGTTCGATTCCACGCCCGAGATATAGCCGAGATCTCGATGTATACATAAGTTCAGCAGCAGCAGCAGCAGCGAAGTTTTGCCTGAAGCGGATAAGACGCCAGGCGCGCGAGAGCAGCTACGTATATAGTAGGGAGGATGCCGCTGCGAACTGGATCGGTTTTCGATACCCCGCGTAGTCGCTACAGTCCTCCGCTGTGTAGCGTATCTCGGAGAAATCGAATGTGCGCCTATATATATTACGAGTCTAACAACCCCTATATATCCAGATTACGCTCTCTCTCTCTGTACGCGTATATTTATAAACATTGCATTTGCATGCCAACGAGGTTTTATTCGATTGCGAGATGACACTGTATCGATTCTATCTCTCTCTCTCTCTACACACACACTTGTGCATATAACTAGGCCCAGCGAAACGAAGGGAAATTGGAGTATAGGGAAAATTCCATACGCGAAAGGGAGTGAGGGTGTTTGTGGACTGGATATCCAGCGTGTCAGGACGACGCAATGATGTCGTTATGCGTTCGATACAAAACCGTATCGAGCACGTTTCGGGCACCTGCATGTATGCAGGCTGGTTGGCGCGTGCCGATTTTAATAATAATACAAATAAATATACAAATATTCATACGACACAATTTATGATTCGTGTGTTTAATCGATCTTTCGTTTTTGTTTTAGGTAAGGCAAACAATGCTATATATTTACTTCATATAATCCTGTAACACTGTATTGGTAAGTCAGTTTTGCAAAAATTTTTTAATTAGTCTATCCTGACTTTATTTGTCAGAAAGTTTACGTTATTCGAGTGTTTGCGAATCGCAAGCTCGACTGGCTGCTGCTGAAAAAAAAGTCTGACCGAAATTCCAACTAAAAGTGCTCGATAAAACTTTTAAATTGAATACTACAGTTTTGTGCGTTATGCCATTTATGCGCGCGCGAGTCAGAAAAAAAGTGACAACCTATATTTCAACTATACACGCGCGTAAACGTCTGCTGTACATGTGCGTGTGTGTGTGTGTGTGTGTGTGTGTGTGTTTGGAAGCTGAAATAGGATGATGGTACACTGAGGAATTCCACTCGCGTGCGCGCATCGCATCCTGAAACGCGCGGAATTTATTGGTAAAAATGTATGTTTTTTTTTTTATTATTTAGAAAAAGCGCGTCAGTCACGTTTTTTTTTTTCATACCGGGGCGCTACATCGCTCGGAGGTTTCGCAGTCGGGCCAGGCTATTTGACGGGCTAATCGCATTTCATTGAAAAATATTTATGCGCTAAAAAAAAATGCTGTAAAAATCTATTTTAATTTATTTTATTATTTTATCACGGACGAGAGTGAGGACGCGCGTAACTTTCGATAAAATATTTTCCCCCTGGCAGCTGCCGCCAGCAGTGGATTATCTATATGGGCTTTTGGTATATAACGCATACTGTATAACGAACAGCATATTCTCTGCAGCGCAGTGCAGTTGCTCGTCGACGAGAAATACTCGTCGATTTTACCGCGTGCACAGACGCATCAACAGTTTGAAGTGTTTTCGACAAAAAGCTCGCGAGCTCTACTGTATATATATAGGCTCTCTCGTGCCACCAAGCCAGGCACTAACTGACATTCCGCTAATTCTCTTTAATCCCTCGGCTAAAATAATACGGAATCGTTTAGCTTCGTCGGTCGGTCGTGTGCCTCCTGTATAAAGTGTGTGTGTGCAGCACGCGCGCAGTCATTTTTACGAATTTATCGGCGGCGGCGGCGACCCGTGTGTGCATCGGCGCGTTTAGAATTTAGATGCGCCGCTAATAGCTAATTCCCGGCCTCTCTCTCTCTCCCTCGAGTCAATTTCATTTTTCGCGAAAACGAAGAATAGGCCATTATAGGCCGAACAAAGTCAGAGTATAATCGCGCATGCCCCATCGACTGCAGCCGTGCGTATTGTGTAAATCGCGCGAATTCCGCGCCGCGCAAAATCATCGGGCCGCGCGTTATCATCGGTGCATATTATATTTCGTAACTCGAACTTGGATGCACTCGATGTACATATATTGTTGTTATATAATATATATACATAGATGCCGCGCAACATAAAATGTCCTCCTCTCTCTTTCTCTCTGTCAAAGGATTTGCGCAGATATTATACATGCGCGCACACGATGACGCGATGATAACAATCACAACAATAATGCCGTAATATATTCGATGGTCGTCAGATCGTCATCGCCATGCATTATTCAAATGAATTTCTCTGTCCGCGTACATATAATCGTATGTATTCAATTCGAACGCACGCGCAATATTATAAATACGCGTATAGAGAAAATCGAAATTAAATCGCGAGAATCAGGTAGAGTGGGATTTTCGAAAAATCATACAGATAACGCACGCACACACATTCCAACGGCTTTGGACGAGCGGGCATTATCAATCGTCGAAACGAATCATCCTCGTAGCTCTCATCAGCTCACGAGCTTTTCTCCGATATATATGTTTTCTATCTCATATCCCATCGGGGGCGCACTCCCGTGTGCGGAGGTATTCGATCGCACACATACACACATACATACATGCGGACAGCTGGAGCTTACACACGTATTATCAGCTACTTGCTGATTCCCGACGCGCGGGATATCTTCCCTCCGCACGATATAGAGTCATTCCTCTCCTCTCTTTGTACACGTAATAATATCCGCGCAGCTCGCTCACTCGCTCTCTGCTTTCTCGTGCACGCGCGCGCGGTTATTAGCTCGGAGCTCCGTCGAGTCTTTTTCCTTTCTGCTCTCTGCTCTCTTCGTCGTGCTTTTCCGTGATTAATGCTCGGGTGTTCTTCGAGAAAATTGGCCTTGTCGCAGGAGGAGAAAGAGAGAGAGAGAAAAAGACTCGACAGTGCGCCTTTATTTCCCGTACGCGCGCGGCTCATATATAGCTCTCGCAGTTCTTCTTCTACCGCTGCCTGCTGCTGCTGCTGCCGCTTTTTCCTCTTCTTCGTCTTTTTCTTTGACCTGCTCTTCGTTCATCGCGACTCGTTTTCGTCTCAGCTTTTTTCTCTCTCTCTCCATTTTCCAACGTTTCGACCGCCTGTTTATCAATTTCTACCAATATTCAGCTCCGTATTTACCCGACCAGTTATGAGAAAATCTCGAGCGCTGGCCCCGGGCATCGAGTTTTTATTACATAAATCTTTCTCTCTCTCTGCACTGCATATATCTTGCTACGCTATATGGTGAAATGCGCGAAACACATTTTACATGTATCTCTGTAAGATGCACTGCGTTATGCATTTCTCGCTTCGAGAACTGCGCAATTTTCCGATGACGTCGTATGTAATCAGTGCAATGCGCGGCCACCCACGAGGTCACGAACGCCACGTCTAAAAATATACTTTAAATATACATATTTAGAAACCGGTAAATTTGCTCGCGAAACACGATGCATGGCGATGCGCACATGACTGTGTGTGTGTGTGTGCACGAGGCAATGGGTATATACCTGCAGCAGTGGTGCGCCGAATGCACGTCACGTTGTCCTCGTCGTCGAGTCGCGTCTTGGCGGCGGTAGGACGTGCGTAAGGCAGCTAATAAAACTTGTGCCGAGGTGTGCATCTCTCCGCGTATATATGTATTCGAGTTCGAGTCGCTCGCTCGCCCGCTCGTGCGCGTGTGTGGTGGATAATGCGATGAGCTGCTATAACAACGTCACCCATAATACGTCGTGACTTTCCACGCCGGAAAAGTTCGCGAACACATCCGCTTCCAGCTACGCGTGTAATCCATACGTAGAGTCCCCGCGTAGACGGGGGAAAAAAAAAATCAGTCGTGGTCGAGCAAATAGACGAAGCTCTCGTCGAGGCTTGCGAACGAAGAGGATGCGGGAAACATCGATTCGTCGTTCGAGCGACTGCAACTTTGATTGCGTCGAGGCCGGCGCCAGGATCCGAGAATGGTGCATCCTCATTGAATTGTAATATTTCCGGATAAGTTGCAGTTAAATAAAAGACGATCGTCGGCTGCCACGTGACTCACTATCTCTCGATTTTAAATGCAAACTGATAAATGCGAAATAACAACTTTTGGCGGCATTTTTTTGAGCTTGGCTAAAATCCGACCGATACTAGAGCTCAATTATAACACGGTGGCCCGTCTCGAACTTTTTTGTCGTTGTTTCCGAATAGATCTCGAGTTATACACGTTGAATGAAAACATCGACAAATTCTCATTGTATAACGATGATATTTTACAAAAATTCAGAGCTCCGCGAGTTGGACCGCTCGCTCCGCGCACAATGGCTAACAATCAGCTCTAGACAACGCCGCAGCCTCCCTCGCTCCTCGCGCTCTGCCCCTATACGTATTCCACACAGCGTAGTCGTGGAAAAAAATTTCTCGCTGAAAAACACGAAAAATCCCGGGGAAGCTGGCTGAAAAGAGTATACAGTAGACAACGGGTGAGCCGAGGTAGATTTCAAACTCGCAAATAATACCAATAAACGACGACGACGACGACGACGAGAGCTTTTTGACTTTAGCGAGGAGCTCTATATGAAGGCAGATAAAAAAAAAGGAGGAAAAAGAACGAGTATACGCGTTGCATAAAGCCATTCGTCAGCCCGCGCGCTCTCGATTGTTGTCGCGAGAGGAGGGATTTTTGTTGCGTGCCGCTGAGCTTTTTTTCTTCCTTTTGCTACTATTTTTGCCCCCCTCGTCGGCGACGCAACCGCGACTTTTCGCGGTTTACGTATTCCTGTCCTTTGCAGCACGCACGGCTACAACGACTGCAGTACATTCGCGTGTACAGGTACAACGAGCTAAAATGGAGAAGGACGTGGATTGGGCCGAGGGACACACGGCAAAACGAGGATGAGACGACCGAGAGAGAAAGAGAAATATTATATATACGAGCGGTGATGTTTGCGCGCGCGTCACGACTATCATGCTCGCGATGCGAAGCTCTGCGCACGATGTGTCGTTGAATCGTTATCGTTTAAGATTACATACATAGAGAAATGAAGGATCGATCGTCGGTTCAAAGGCGACGCGCGATTTGTACTCGAAGCGCAGCGCGGAGACTTTACAACGCATCACCTGCACCGCGGCGCGAGCAGGAAGAAGTCCGTGCGGCTTTATATACGTACACATTCATACGTCCGCATATACGAGCGGCATGCCAGGTATATATGGCGCGCCCGGCGGAGCCGCAAGTATTTCATCGAAGACATTCTAAAATATGTACAGCTCGAGCTCGGCCCTACTCGTCGTATAAACAAACACACGTAGCGGCAGTATACGTATGCGGAGCAAAGCGCAAGATAAATTGGCAGATAAATATGGCGCGCTCTAGCTGCAACCTACCTTATACCTATACGTGTATGCGAGTTCATAGCTCGAAAGTCTCGAGCTTTTTCTGTCCCTCTCTCTCTCTCTCTCGATCGCCGCGGCATGAGCAACGCGAATGTGCTTGCAAAAGTACATTTCGCCGGAACCGTAAATTATTACGCGCGCGCCTAACTCTCTCTCTCTTTCCTATTATTTAGGAGCGCGATATTTTTCAGTCACGTATGCTCACCTCTACTACACCAACACATAGAAAGAGAGAGAGAAACTCGCGTAAACGCGCTCTGGTACTACTACCTACTGCACACGAGGCAGCCACTAGCTAGGCTGCTGCCAAGTTATATGGGGTTGCAGAAAGAGAGAGAGAGAGAGAGAGAGATTTTCCACTACGTACCTCTAACCCCGGCACGGCGCGCAAAAGTTTCTAGCAAACTGCCTGCCATACCATATACTCGGTGGTGCGCGGCTCTCCCATCTCCGCGGATATGGGATGGAAACGTTTCGCGAAAACGGCACTTTTCGTCTGTAGCGCGTTTCAACACGCGCTCGTGTGTGCGTGTGTGTGAGTATACTTATACGTGTCTGTGTGTGTACGGTATGCATTGCGGTTTCACAGACGGTTACGCTCGCCGCCACTGCCACCGTATTACATATATAATATAAACGTATACACCGGGTATTATAAAGCGCGCAGCTTTATACGTTTAACATGTAAAGTTTGACGCACGACGCGCACATTGTTTCGGCACTATAATGCCGCCACTACCACCGCCTGACTGCCCGACTGTGGGAGCTGGGAAACTTTTGTTATATTATGCGCGCGGCCTGCAAGTATAGGCAGGCGCGTCTGCGACTCTGTGTGATTGACGAAATTCATTTGGTAATTAGGCGAAGCCGGTCGTTGGTAGCAGCTCGGCCGCGCGTCTTGGAAAACATTCCCGAAAAGACCAGAGGATCTAGTTGTGCGCGTGAAATCGTCGGCTTTACGCTCGATCGAACGCGGCTGCCGTTATTATTACTATGTAGAATCGCGCGTATGTATACACGTTGGCGCCGCCGCGAAAAAGCTCGAGCATAGTTTGGCGCGCGCGCAAAAGCTCTCATCTATAAAACGAGCCACGCATAAACTTTCAGTGCAAACGCGAGAGCGGATAGGACGAGAGGCTATAGAGAGAAAGAGAGAGAAGCGTCGAATATAAAAGGGAAGTTCAACAGTCGCGTGCAAGCAATATACATCGGTATATACACACGTATTTATAAGAGTACACGTGTAAGCTGCACCGACTGCAATACACAAGTCTATGTGTGCGTGTAAAAAAAAGTCGGTCGAAATGGGAAGATGAGTACATATAGTTGACGCAAAGAGTACAATGACGCATCCCAGGCCAGTACGAGCGAATTAATATTCAGTATATGTATTATTACACTTTTATTTTCATTTAAACTTTGTGTCGGGCGGCGGCGGGCTGCGCATACATACAAGAGCTTTTGTGCGTTGCACCGTGTGTTCCCAGTTGCATTGTTGCCCAGGGATACCTCCGAAGCGCACAGCCAGAGCAAGCCGATCTCTCGCGCTTTATTGCGCGCGCTGCAATTTTCGCTCGTTGCCCGCACACACACACACACATACATAGACACGCAGACACGTACACTGCACACGTCGACAGCGCTCAAATATCAAAAGACAAGAAATTCAAATGCAGCCACGCTCGTTCTCTTTCGTCTTTTGTCAATTTTGGTTGTTGTTGTTGTGCGCTTTTTTTTGCTCACGTGTTTGTTTCGCGCCGCTCGCCCGAATCGAGTATTCCCGGGACCGAATCGCGCTTCGGCTCGCGTGCAGCGCGATAATAATTCGCCGCACGCAACGCTGTTCGCGTTCGAGCTCGTGTATATGTGTGCATGTTACATACAGGCCAGGCGGTGGGCGAATAAATCGTTTGTTATTTTTCGTCGAACACTACTCCCTTTTTTTTTCGTGTGTACCTCGTTCGATCGCGCGCCGCGCAGCAGCGGCTGCATTCGTTTGTGCGTTAAACCGCATGCGCGAGGAAAAATTCTGCCGAAAATCCAAACTGATTTTTCCCGATACACGCACGGATAGGAGATTTGCGCTCGGAGAAAAAAGTCACGCGTGTGCGCGCCGCATCTCGTACGTATACGAACAACACGTTGAAATCGTCGGAGCGTGACCCATAATACATACATCGAAAGCACAGCTATATGCAGTCGATGATTTTTCGGATGCTCGTGAAGCACAGATTATGGTACGTAGCATACATGCACACGAGCGCACCCAGCAGCGCTAATACCGTCGTAGTAGCAGAGGCCTTTTAATGAATGGCATTTTTGCGTTATCACGACCGACTGCTCCCTTCATTCAATCAAGGCGAAATTGACATATTTACGATAGGCACCATAAACATGGCAATCAAGTCTAATTTGGACTTGCGGCAGCGGGCACGTATACTACACGCACACAAACCGAGGCTACATCAGGAGAAATCTTTGAGTCATCGGCGTTGCGGGCATATAATGAGACGACGCGACGAATTATTCTATTAGCCCGGACGCGGCACATACGCAGCTGTATATGGCTCGCACGATGCACGCACATAAACGCACTAAGCACGTTACAAGCATACACATACGTCTGTTTCGTTGCTCCACTCGTTTGCTCTCTCGGTTGTGGTGGTGGTGGTGGTACGCAAGAACAGAGGATTAGGTCGCCGCACTACTTTGCGGCTGCGTGCGTGCATCTTCCTCGATAATGAGCTCCGCGCCGCTATATACGCCAAGTGAATGATTATAGCCTCGCGAAACCGACTACATTTGTAATAAGCGCGAGTAAATTCTTCGAGTTTACTGCGAGCGCACACGAGGCATTTCTCTTTTTCTCCCCGTCATACACCCGGACTCGCTTGAGAGGCCTCGCGCGTACGCAATAATGCTTTGGAGCTTAGAGAGGGCATATCAGAGACGACGACGACGACCATCCATTATGGCCGGGCGCATCAGCTGCAGCGGCGCGTAACAAGCAGCTCCGAAATTGAAATATCACGGTCCGCCCGCGCGCTCGCCCGTGAAAGCTCGGGAGTCGAGCTTTAAGTGTGTGGGTATGCTCGGACGCGACACTCTAGGTAGATTCTCACGTATAATCGTTATTACTCGAGGCAGCAGCAGCAGCAGCAGACGCGGCAGCATCATATGCGAGATTAGCTTTGTTGTGCGAAGCAGCTTCGCATTTATATATATGATGATATAACACCGACGACGACGGCTCGTCGCCGCAGCTCGTGGCCAACACGACAAGGAGAGGAGAAAGGGGCAATAATCTCAAGTGCTTTCGGCCGGTTTATCCAATCGATGTGTGGTGTATATATACACCAGTGCCAGAGGCTCTTGACACTAGGCGCTCACGAGTGCGCGGATTTTAGGGTAAAACATGCTCGGCTTCGAATATATAACATTACTCGTATCTTTCGAGATGGACTCGGCCGACATGACGCGTGTGATCTTTACCAAATTTTATATTATCGTGAGAATTTCGCCGATCTCATCGCGATCGGGAAAATTCTCTCGCGTGGCCTTGAGGTCGCGAAACGTACGCGTACACGCATGTGTTTATTCTCTCGGTTCGAGCTGCTTTATAATGTATACTTCCGTAAAAAGGATCGCTGCTGCTGCTGCTACTTTGGTCTTCTCGCGTGCAGATTCGTCGCTGTCGTCGTCGGCGGAGGGTTACGGCACATATATTGTGCCTCTATAGACACGTTGTCGTCGTCGTCGTCGTCGTCGTCGTCTTATGTGCGCAAAAACGTGAGGCACGACATGTACATTATACATACATATCTGCACTGTATACATACAATATACGAGCGGTGGTCTTTCGTCATGCGAGCCCAGACCTATATATGTGCTGCGTATATGCGCCGATCGTGCCGGCAAACTGTTTGTCACGCGAGAGAGCCGAGTACGATATTTATAATACAAATATGTACCATCGTCGCTACGTACCTCACTATATACATCGATGTAAGTGTGTCCTCCTGTGATCGACGAGTAGTGCCTTGGCGGCGGCTCCAATATATATTCCCCGACTATGATACATGTATGTGTTTGTGTGTGACGGTAAGGAGTGACGAAAAGTCGATGATGTCGCGTTACAATGCCGTGCATACGATTATGTGTATGTGCCTACGGCAAACACACAGCTCTCCGGAGCCCGTGTATATATTTTATAAACGTCGCCGTCGCGGTTGCTCAATGGCATTTCGAAAAAGGGCACTCGAGAATCGCTAATCGAGCCGCTCGATCAGCTAATCAACTGCACTTACACGCGCTCCGAAGTTTATACACATTGAAACTTTTGGGAACTTATATTAAACAAGAATTGAACGTTTGCTTTGCGATAAAAGATGAAGCGGATCGCGGCGAGCATATGATATTTTATCGTTTTATGGCACGCGCTTAAAAGTGTACACTCGCGCGAGAGTAAATAATTCAGAAATTCTCGAAACTGCGATCTTACGGTAAGACGCCGTATATGTGTTTGCTAAACAAACGCCTATTGGATCGCTTATTCGCATAAAGAGAGGAAGAGAGGCAGCAGCCAAAAAAAAGGAAGGCAAATATAAAAGAGCAAAGTGTCATTTCATTCCAATATATATAAGGGGTCTCTCTCTACTGCCAGCCGAATGAAAAAAATATAACCCAGGTGGAATGAAAGATTTAGCTTTGGCGCGCGAGCAGAGGAAACCGTCCAAGGAATAATTTATAACCGTCTTGCAATTGGAGAAGATGCCTTATTCTCGCTCCCGCTCGCTTCTGGCTTGACATGCGTTGCGCGCCCGCTCGAATTTAGTGCGAGCGCGAGGATATATCTGCATGAGGCTCCTACCACCTCTATATACGTATAGCTTCACCTACGCCGCATGCCTCGCTCTGAAAGAGAGAGAGAGAGAGCGAGAATTGAAGAGAGCCGAGGGACTCGAATGTTTAGATCGTCGATAACCCTCGCCGGTGAAGAGAAAACTTTTGACCCTCTCTCTCTCACTTCTCGGTTACGCCGATCTCTTTCCGCGCACACGCTAGGGAGCTGCTGCGCGAGGAGGATCCGAGTCGGGACTCGAGGCACACGAGCGAGAAGTAGATCTAGACCCGACCGGAGATTAAAGTTTCGCGGGGGCCAAGAAATTGTTTTAAAGGAGACTCGTATATAGCTCGCTCGAGCTCGCGCGGAGTAACTTAGCCGAGCTCGACCCGCGCCGATATTCCAATGAGATCGAGCGATTATGATGATGATTATATTCTCATTTGCTAGGATGCGATTATTATTATTATTATATTCACGGAAGCGCGTGACGACGGTGGCTTTTCATTACGCGCGTCTACGCTATATGTAGGATATTTGATCACGACTCGCGCGCACGTTGCGATGAGATATCTTCTTCTTTCTCTTCTTCATTTTTTTATTTTTCTTTCATTGCGATATAATAACTTTTATGGTCTGTGTGTGTGTGTGTGTGTGTATTTATCCCAACGTCGCACTAGTATAGGTGGGAGGGGAACCACAGGTTGTCGAAGATGAGTATCTGTTCCGCTTAATTACGCAGTGTGGATTTCAAAATTCTCTCGATGATTCGCGAGATTAATTATTGCCTCAAACAATGTGTTTACGAGGGAAAGTTTTTTTTTCTCTTCGCGGGTGCACACATTATACCATAATGTACGCAGCTCATCGACGAGCTATATAACATAAAATATGCGCGCGCGATATATCTCCTGATGGATACCTTATATAGTCTCGAGTTCCGCAAACCTACTTCCCATCGTCGTGCGCGCAGCACTTGACTGCAGCAGCAGCGATCGGCGAATCACCATATCGCGTTAATCAACTTCGGATATATACGGAGACGACGTCGGTGGCGGTGGCGCAGGAAAGGGAGATTTCCAATCCAATCAAGCTTTTATTCATTCGTCACACTTTTCTCCGTTAAAGCCCTCGGAAGTCGCAGCAGCAGCACCATCATCATTCGTTTCTTCTTCCAGGCTATATACGTATAGCGTCGTGCGCGATCTACTATTCCGCGCCTCGTGTAAAATTCTCTCTACTCGGAGCTTTTGCTCTATATACCGCTCTTTGCTCTAATGATTTCATCCTACCAGCACGTTGCGCGCAATTCGCTCGGCATAACTGTTCCGCATATTTCACGTGCCTACATACTTCCATCGATCTTCGACCTATAGGCTCGATATATATCGTGTCTCCCTGCTGCTGCTGCTGCTGCACCTATATCGGAATGGATGTACAGGATGAATATTTTCCACGTTTTTTCCCCCCGAGCTCGTCTTTTTTCGGCTTCTGCGCGCAGCTCGGCTCCTGTATATGTGTATATCTGTATAGTATGTGTGTGCGAGAAAAATCGCCTCTGGTGTTTCAGCGATTTTTCATTTGGGATTCACCGGCTGCTGCTGTTATTCGGGGCGAGGAATTTCGCGTCGAGTCGAAGAAGGATTTTCTTGTGTTGCTCCTTGTTTATTTGTATTTTTTTTTTTTTTTTTTTTTGCGGACACAGGTATTTTAGCGTTCGCAGCTTTAGGGGGTATTACAAGAGAGGAAAGAGTAGTGTGAGAGAAAAAAACATCGACCGGAAAATATCTTTTAAAAAATGACACGCTACACCTGGCACTTTGTACATACCAAATTGTACACAAAGTTCAACGGATTCTCCACGATTAGCTATAAATGGAAATTCACCCGGTGACGCATCTCATCCTTCTCTCTCTCTCTCTCTCTCTCTCTCTCTTTGGGTCGTGGCAATAATTATGACGATCTCGCGTCGTCGTAAATGTTACAGGCCTGCGTGCTACGCGTCGACGGCTAACACGGAGGAGACTTTTATTCCGCACCGTGCACGTGTAGAACCATAAACATGCTAAACCTCTCAGCGCCCTCGTTCGCTCGTGTCTCTGCAGCATCGACTGCAGCTGGCCGCTCGCAAGCGTCATATATACAGCGCAGAGAGGCCTGCGCGCAGTATTAATTGTCATCACGTGCAAAATTCATATATCTCATCGCGCACTGCCTCGTGCGTAAAATAATAATACGTGTACGAGAGCTCGGCTCAGCGACGTTAATTAAATTTTGCAAAGCGTATCCGCAGTAATGAGAATATAATAAATCGAACGTTGAGGCTCATGCAGCAAGAGTATATCGATGCGCCATAATACGTGTGTGTGTGTGTGTGTGCAAAAGAGAGACGAAAAATTATCGCCGTTTCGCACGCGTATTAACGCGCGGACATACGAGCTGCCGCTGATGCTGGGGCAAAAAACAGATTTTTTCGCAAGCCGCCAGCAGCAGCAACTGCGTGAAGAGATGCGATCAGTCGTTCGCCGCGCGCAACAGCATACGATTGATGTTATAAATATATCCACGATACGCATAGGTGCTTTCTCCCCGGCACAGACATGCACGGCGACTGGGTGCGCGCGAGCTGTTTATGCCGTTAAAAAGATTTTCGCGACGACGATGACGCAAAGAACGAGCAACGATGGAAAAAAATGTTCGGTTAACGAAGTCTGGGCGGATTTTGCGCTGTATTTGTGTATAAATAAAAAAAAGAAGAGCGCGCGATAAATCGATCGACGAGGACGACGACGGCCGGGCGTTTTTTATTCGTTTTAAAATTGTATAATATCGAAATTGCTTGGGTGCACGCGTCTTATTCCCGCGCTGCAGGTATATGTAAGCCTCTTATAAAGTATACCTTATTCCGCTTATTCGTTCGTCAGGGTTATATTCCAGGCAGCACAAGTTTTACACATATATACCAGCCTAGCACACAATCTCTTCCTCGTGCTATACTCGCGCGCAATTCGAAAGCGTTTATCCCCTGAATCTTGCATGGCTTTCTTGCGTATGTAGGGGAGCGCCTGGAAATACGCCACCGTCGCTGCTCTAGGCCCTTGTCTCTCAACTATACCACTCGTATGCGTATACGTAGGCCGATGGTTCAACGTCTACCGTACATGCATATATATAGGTAAACTCGAGTTGGCCGGCGCGTATACTCATCCATTAATCCCCGATACTACGCACAGCAGCAGCGCCAGGAAGTTCCACACACACACACAACACACAGAGACACCAACCTTCGCCGGCCGCGCAGCCTCCTCACCTGCGCGCGCGAAAGCCACGCAGCACGACGCGGCACACACGACGCGATAAACGTTGAAGAGCTCTGTAGCTGTGTGCAAGCCGACTGCTTGATTAATGATAGATGCGCGCATAGAGATCAGAGATGCCTCGCGCGTAAGCACGCACGCACGCGTATCGATCGCCGATCGTCGGGGGCGATTCGCGCGCAAAGCTCCGGGACTTTTTTATACCCACCCTTTGGCTCGAGCTTGCGTGACTTTGTTACTTTCTACTCATAAATATGCGCGTGCGTGTGTATGTGCGTCGAGCAGGTTCTCTTTGATAAAAAGTTGTTTACGCCGAGCGCGAGGACAAGCATATACCACACTGTACAGCAGCTCGACGTCGTCGCAATTTCGATAATATCTCTCGCTCGCTCGTAGCTGCGATAAAAAACAAGAATTCATCGACGGTGGCACAAGGCACCGAACTATATCCCTGCCGACGCTTTATCGACTCTCTCCGTTGTCTCGTCTCACGCATATGCGTACCATACAACACACGCACGAGCACACGAATACGACAAAGCTGTTCCGTGCATCGGAGCAAGGAACTTGCCGTACAACTTCCGTAAATAGCGCGCGCGCGCGAGCACAAACTCCGCAGCTTCGTCTTTCTCTATCAGCGAGCTGGGGTCGCTCGCGCTGATTAGCACGAGGGCCGAGATGGCGCACCAGCAGCATCAGCAGCATCGGTACGAACTCTCGAGCGAGTGAGAGAAAGGGATGCTAGCCGAGGGGGATATATACGTATGCGCGCGAGAGAGGAAACACGGCAATTTCGAGTATCACACGCATCGGAGTCGCAGGAGGCGAGGAGCTTGCGCGCAGCTGCGAGCGAGATAACTACTGTTATACACACGCAACGTGTAAGGGGGGCTGCCGCTCGTCCTACGTCGCAAGCTCGAGCTGCGAGTAATTACGTCGCGCGAGCGCCCGCAAGTTTCTATACCGTACGCATCTATGTGTGTGGTGTGCGAGTATCCGCACGATGCTGAAGCATAGTGGGCCTAGGTGCTGCCTCGTCTTTCCCATTATACACATGGACGTATAATGGACGAGCTGCGCAAGCTCTGGCCCTCTCTACATTGCCCGTCGTCCTCTCTCCCGTAAAGCTTCGTCGACGGAAGAGGGCACGAACTGGAACGCCACCGCCGCTGCTGCTGCTGTTCTAGCACGTCTCTCTCTCGCTCTTCTTGGAGCTGAGACTTGAGTTATGGCCGAGTAATGACGGCTTGGCGGCAATTACGATTTCGCCCACGCGTTCATGATTCCGTGCAACCGCCGCGCACCGAGAGATATAGCCGCCCCCTTCGAATTTTCACCTACAAAGTTTGTGGCACGGACCTGCTATGTGCCGAGAGCTGCATGGTGTACGCGCGTGGCAAGATAATCGAACCGTCGGTACGAGTCGAGTGCATATGCCGCGTACTGCTATGTCCCGGACAGCGGCAGCTCTCGACTTGACGAGCGTACCAATTTGAACGAACGAAAAAAAAAGAGGAGAAAAAACTGATGCTGCTGCTGCTATCGCGGTGCAACTAGCGCACGCGCTTATCACCGAGAGAGCGAATAAAAAAAAAATAATAATAGAGAAACGATGGGAGTCTATTGTTTTTGTGCCACGTCGGTACTTCTGCGAGGACTCGTGAATACCCCGTACATATATCCGTTATTGCTGAATTCGCACTCGATCAACCGATGAATCTTACCCACATACACACACGTCGTCTATCTGTACGAAAGCAACGAGAGCTGCAATAATTTCTGTCGCACTCGGCAGTGCTCACACACATGCGATATTATATGTTTTGGCGTTTGCCATGCTGCGACTATATCAGCGCCAGATACCGATTAGCGTATACTCCGAAACGCAATCTCTGCTTCCGCTGCCTGTAAATGATATTTCACCTTGCACGCACGCTGCAAACTGAGCTTCGGTGGCTGCATTATATACACATATATACTGCTCGTGTGAATTGATTGAAAAATGATAGTTCGCATGCGATCTAATACTATGCGATGTGCGCATCACACACACACACACACACTTAAATACGAATCGTCAAAGTGCAATCAAACTATTTGTTAGAATCCCAGGGTAATCAAGCCGAGCAACTCGCAATCAACTTAAATTCCAACAACAGCTATCAAAGTACCATCTGAGCAAAAGCTCGTAACGCGCCTGTCGAGTTCTCGTAAAAAAAAAGGAGAAAAAGACTCCCGCACTTGCTGGCAGTAGTATACATTACACACGATGTCATGATAATACTTGGCAAAGTCAACCTAATTACCGGAAGGTCTAACTCAACCCTGCCGCGTCGCGGAAAACACACACTCGGATGAGTCGAGCGATTGTACGCGCACTGCTCATAGGTTGCCGGGGCTTAGCCGATCATCGGCACGAGGAAGTATATAATATAGAGACGTTGCCGCTGTCTCTCTAATGACAGCGACACTCGTAAAAGCCGAGCTCGTGCGAGGAAAAAGTAAGAGAATCGTAAAAAAAGCTCGACTTTACTATATGGACACGACCGATGGAGAAAAAGAGAGCAAATGTATATTGTGTTTGTTTATGAGCTGTACTTATACCGGTTGTAATTTCATTAATGCAGTGTACATAACACACTATGCCGCAGTTTTCTCCTTTTCCACAATTTCGCGAGTTTCGCTCGATCGGCGCGGCGTTCGAGACAATTTTCAAATTTACGTGTTATACACCGTATAAAATCGCCAAGGCATACAGACGGAATCTATCGGAATATTTTATACCGCGCACGGCTCGTTATCATGCGATCATGCTCGCTCGGTATAAAACCCACACTATGCGCGGCTCACGGTGCGAGCTCGCAGATTTTCCAATATAAAATTGCGGTTTCATATTTTCTCTCTCTCTCTCTCACTCTTTCTCTGGCACCTATTCATTAACAGCAATATCCATTACACTGCATGTTGGCCTGGAAAACTTGTTTTTACGCGAGCTGACTATAGCCGCACACGAGCGCGTTGGGCAAACAAGTCGAAATCGCTAATTTGTCGATCGCTCCGAGCTAGCTCGTATTACTGTTACGATCGCATGCTACGATGTAGTACTCTATGCCGAGAGCGCGAGCGTGTGATACAATCGATTTGATTTTTCTCTTAATCGACTTTCTTGATCCTCGATCAGCGGCGCGATCGACGATACAGCTCTCGGACACACACACGCTCTAATTAACAGTCGCCGAAAGTGAAGCTGCGCGAGAGATACAACTCGCACATATATATATAAATGCATAAACATAACGGCGGCCCCTATGGATGCAATCTGGCCGCGGCGCGCAAAGTGCATCCGAGCGTGTATGTGCGCCGCGCGAATTCGAGCTCCTTTCATTTGCTCGAAGCTTTAACACACCTCGAATCCGCAGGGGGAGGAGGAGGATTTCTTGTTAAATCGAAGCCGCGCCGCATAATTTACTTTCGCTTCTTCTGCTTAATTTGCCATTTAGGCGTGTGCGGGCATATAAGTATTTAATTTATCACGCGCCAAAAAGTCAAAAGAAAGTTGCTGCGCGGCGGTGTCGAGGCCCAAATTATGTGCGGGTACATTAATTTTGCATCCATCTCTCTCTCTCTCTCTTTCGTACATACATGTGTGATATTACCTCTTAGCGTTCTCCTGTCAACGTATGCTCGCGTGGCGACCGATATCGGCCTCTCACGGCTCGATGACGGTATACGCAAGCGCGCGCGCGATATATATCCTTTAATTTCAATCAAAATCCCGAAACTCTCTCGTCGTCGCGAGTAATCATCATCAGTTAAGGCAAACATAGAGAGCGTGCGTGTAACTCCATCCGAGCGTAGTCGCACCGAGCTCCCCCGTGCGCCCAGGCGAGCTTATCTCGCGCTGAATCTTGCACCAGCACACAGCGCTGCAAGTGCCTGTAGTGTACCTCCGAAAGCCGAAGCTATATGTACCGTATACAGCTGCCTAGACGACGTCGACGACGACGACGATGTAAAAGCCCGAATAAACGTTCCACGCGTTCGGCAAGACTAGAGCTCTCGCTCTCTATCTGTCTGTGTGTGTATGGGCATTAATTACTCTTAGGATACTTAACACAACGTGTACGCGGGGTTATCGTACACACGGGACTCGCAGCTCGGGCCGAAAGCGTGATTATCACATGACGCGCACGCGTCCACTTCCGTCGGACGAGCCGATAACGCAGGCCAGACGCGCGGCGCGGCGTATATATAATACGTTGCGCTCTCGGCTCGCTCTACTCTTCTCCTATTCGATCGGGACACGATTTCGCCGCTGCTAACGTAGCATGATATAAACACGCGGTGCTAGAGCGAGGAGCCCATTGCGCTTCCGCTTTTTCCCCGAGCGAAAGAGATAGCTGCGAGACAGAGAGAGAGAGAGAATGCGCAGACACGGATTTCCGCGAGCGAGCCGTATACGCGCTGTATACGATGGTAGTCGATGTGTGTGTGTGTGTGTGGTATACATCCCGTACTGCTGCTGCTACTATCCGCCGCTGGCAATTTAAAGTTAGACCGTTTTCGGCCTCCGCGTACGTACGTACGCGTGGGTGCAATATACCCCCGAATTAGTTTGCCGATGATCGCGTGGAGCTCGAGCCGTTGCTGCTCTATATGGTTTCGAGCGTTCGCGATCGCAGAGGCGTTATAAGAGCTTTTATTTGGTTTTTTTTTTCGCTCGAGGTCTCGCTCTCTAGCACGGCAATATAATGATTTTGAAATTCGATACTGGACCCGCTTTGACTTTGATTTTCTCATTGGGCGAGCTGCGATCGATTTTCCAAAGCTCGAGCGAGGATGAATTCAAGTCGAGAAACAATATATATATATAGTACACACAACAACTAACGCGACGCTTAGATCGAAATTGAGGTAGTTTCTCGCAGCTTTTTCCTTGTCTCACTCTCTCTCTCTCTCTCTCTCTGTCTCTATCCTCTTCTTTCTATTTTTTTTCGCCAAAGCTACGGGAGAAGTGCGCTACGAAGAATAAAGACAAGCAAAATGTGAGAATTCCGGAAAAGTTCGCTGCTAAATCCGGATTGAAAGACAACTATTCGACAAAACTGTATATATCGTCTGCAGCGCGTAGCTCTCATATATCTATAGACGTGAGTGTGTGTGTGTGATAAAACAATCCGAGGTGAGTTACAAAAGCTGCAGAGAAAAAAATCTTAACGCGCGAGCTTGCACGTAATTTACGATCCAACTTTTACTCATACACGGACAAATATTTTTTGCCGCATCGATTTTATTGGCTTTTTCGCGTGCGCGCTACTTTATATCATATTTTCGAGTTGTTTTCATTACAGCCCGTATACAGAGAGAGAGAGAGAGAGAGGCTCAATGCGTAGCTTTTTCCAACGAAATATTCCTATCCATCTCAGCTAGCGAAAGACAATATACTTGGCGCGTGCGTTGGTATACGATTACACACTAGCTGTATACGAGAGCATCTCCCGCAAGCTGATGCCGACGCGGGTGCGCGGAGGCTTCGATTTTTTCAGCAGAGCTCGAAGTGGCGCACGAGCCTCGAAACTTTTCGCCGAATGAAATTTTCCTCCTCTTCGCGCCTCGATCGCTATTACTCTCGCGCGTAATAAGAATTCCTCGCTTATTCTCGCGATTGGTCTCGCGTGCGCGAGCTGAGCCGAGCGGGGCGCAATATAAAGTGCTACGCGATAGCTGCGCGCGAGTGAAATTGAGACAAAAAAAGTAAGAAGGGAAGAAGAGGATCGAGAAAAGCGACGAAGACACGAAGGTGTCACACTACTACTATTATGTCTCCGGCGCGCGGGCGTACGGCGAGAAGTTACGCGCGAGCTTGCGCGGCAGCTATACCACCGGCGGAAACTGAATTATTTCGTTCTTGGGAATACCTTTATTTGATTTGGCCCTCCCAATGGTTGCTGCTGCTGCTGCGGGAACGTCGCGCGTGCAGAGCAAGGAATATACACCGCACATTCCGAAATGCCAATATCGCCGCCGCTGCCACCGCCGCGCGGGCGAGTTCACACGAGGGAAGCAAGTAACCGATATCCATGTGTGTGGGTGTGTATATAAAGTGCGTGACGGCATGAGATCTTAATGAGATAAATAACCAGGGCAATATGCATTATGGTGTCGCGCAGCTTTTTCTTTCACGAAGCAGGTGGCGTTGGCGCTATTTGTTTTTGCGGTAGAAATTTCAATATTTGTACAAGCGCGGGCTCGAGAGAGGAGCCGAAAAACGTTAAATTTTATTCGACTCGAGCGCGCGAGAAAATTGAGAAATCGTCTAATACGTTTTGTATATTATGCCAATGCTGCGGAATATATAAAAACAAATGACGAAGCTACGCGCGTACACTACTACTACTACGCTAGGGTATACGTCGGTGCGCACTGTACACGGCTGCAAATACGTAAGACGAGCTTCGGTCGTTTTGGACATCTGTTGCTGCCTACGGGACTCGCAGCAGCAGCAGCAGCTAGCTACGTTTCTCTCGTCGCTCCGCAACAAGACATTTGCATAATTATTATCCAGAATATATGTATGTTTGTGTGTAGTGCAGTAACTGCTGCTGCTGCTGCTCTGCTACTGCACAGGGCACCACCCCTTTCGCGTGCTCGCACACTCGACATGTGTATTCTAGACGCTCGTATAAGCGCGACAGCCGCATAAATACTTGATATATTAAATTACATCTCGGCCTCCGTGTCAAGCCACTGCTTTGAGCTCTGTGCGCGCGCGCGCGTGTTGCGTTACGTCATTTATGTACAGCAAAGAAGGAAAAAAAATTGCAATATCGAGCCGACGCAACACGATTGTTATATTGATAATTGCGCTTCTCGCGGTGATTTCGGGTCTTTTACAAAATTGCCGGTTGTCGGCGGAAAATATCCCCAAATGTAGGATATATAAAGAGTAAGGCGAGAGAGGAAGAGAGCTGCTGCAAGGAAAGAAAGCGAAGAAGCGAGAAGAAGCGAAATTCAATTAGTGTACTCACAGATTTATGATTATGACTTTTCTAACGCAACTTTTTTCCCTCATCCTCCTCCTTGCTGCTGCTACCGCTTGCTACTCCTCCTTCTCTCGTTCTTCTGCTCTCTTCGGGTGTATATACACGCGCAATATAGTACAGCATTCTCCTCCCCAAAAGTCTTTATTAGAAATGGCAAAATGAATGGAGGTTCTTCGCACTCGGCGAGAAAAAAGATGTTCGCTCCCTCCTTACGTCGTCTCGCTACTCCTCCTCGGCAGCAGCAGCAGCAGCAGCAGCGAGCGCATCGTCGCCCCAATATTGTCGTATATATTATGACCGTCTTGAGTATCCAACGTCGAGCGAGAGAGAGCGAAGAAAATAAAAGAAAGAGTGTGTAAAAGAAATTCTTCGAACGCTCGACACGATGAGACTTTTTCTTGCAGCGAGCGAGAGAGATCCAATGTGTCCAACGCCGTGAGACACGTCTGCAGCTCTTCGTTGCATGTTACATATATTCTCCGGCGCGCGCGCGCACTGCACAAGCGCATAAGATCACGTCTCGCGCGTGTCTGCTCAGCTGCCATTTGTGCAGTTGGCGTAATGTAAACGCGTTTAGTCGACGCGCGCGGTGCGTTTCGTGACAGAACGAGAGTGAGAGAGAGAGAAAGAGAAAAATTTAAGCAGTCCGTCAATATTAACTATGCAAATATTCCTTCGCTGCTTCGAGGCGAAAGCTCTAATCAGTTTTATGATAATTTTCGCGCGCGCGCGCGCCCGTAGAAGCTACAAATTTCGCTTGCTCTTTCTCTGTCGCTCGGTCGTTGCATTTTAAAAACTCTGCTGGTACTGCTGCCGTTGCCTAGCGCCGAATAATACTGTACTTTAATGTAATCGACAGCGATGAGAAATTATATCTCTCGATATTGATTTAAAAATTAATCGAATCAATTCCCACCTGCGGCGCAGTCAGCCTAGCTGTATAGGCTTTATATATAGATGTATAGATGTATGTGGGGGTGGTGTGCGTATGGATAAAAAATGCAGCACCTGCTACTGCTACTGCTACTGCTACTGCTAACCACAGCGGCGCTTGATTTGCATAACTCGCGACGTAAAAGTCACACAATAAGTCCATTATGTCAAGACGTCGAGTTGGGAGGGGAAAAAAGGTAGCAAGGTACGACCAGTTAAATTCAATTGCCTTTTTTCCTTCTTTTACTCTCTCCCTCTTTTTCTCTCTTTCGCTCGCACTCATCTGTCCGCTTATTCAATTCTGGAGAGTCCGAAGGCGGCGGCGGCGCGCTCCATGTATAAAGCGCATGGATTCCGATAAAAGCTTCGCGCGTCATTTATTTAAACTCGCAGCTCGTGCTCGAGGTCCCATTTATTTAACGACGAAGAAAAAATAATAGCAAACGCCCGGGCGCGCTGGACTCTCTGAATTTCATTTCGCCCAAGGAAACAAGGAAAGGATCTTCGCTCCGGAGGATTCCCCTGCGTTTTCTTTCGTCACGTGCTCTATATAATACGTCGCAGCAGTAGCAGCAGCAGTGACGCCTATAGCGGCGGCAGCAGATACGGGTCCCCTGACGTTAGCTACGCGGTGGTGTATACGCGAGGGTTTGTCACACGGAGTCGAGAAGGCGAGAAAATAAAGTTGTTCGTTATTAGTCTTCGAGTTAAAGGGTTCTTTCAAAGTAATTAGCAATTTTCCCTTGTGCTGGCTCGCCTGCTGCTGCTAGCGCTAGTGCTAACGCACGTGCATTTCTCTCTCTCTGCCTCTCTTTCTCAGCTTCCCACGCGCTCACGCACAGACGCAGGCGCTGCTGCGATAATCGAATTTTTTATGTCACACTGACACCGAGTTTTAGGGCTGCGAAATAAATCTTTTTAAACAATTTAATACTCATTTGGTATTCAATTATGTGTTTCTCTCTGCGCACGGCCACGCGCCGAAGATAGAGACGTTCGCGCGCGCGCAGATTGTAATTTCCAAAGTTTTTTAAAGACTTTTTCCCGGACGCGAAAGAGTTCATCGGAATATAAAATGGAAACTCGAGACGACCCGAAAAACTTTGTGTGTGTGTGTGTTTTTTGCTAACATTCGATTACTTTTTTTCTTAACTAAGAGCTCGGCTGCTGCACTGCTTGGAATTACCCGTTTAACGTTAATACACACAGCAACGACGACGACGACAACAACAACAAAAAAGCGCACGCGAGCAATCCAATATATTTGGATTATATTTCCTTGCATTTGCGACGAAATGCGAGAGACAGCATAGAGAGCGAGAGAGAAAAAAGAGCAGCAGCAGCAGTGGCTGGCGCGTTGTAACGATCGAGTAGAATAAATAGACCTCTTGATTTTTCGCACCCCTCGGCACAATACACGCACAGGGCCTCTGCGTACTCACGCACAGACGGCCTCGTCGTTTTCTTTCGCTCCGTTTCTTTTTTTGCGTTTTCAACTGCGCGGCAGCCTTCGTTATACGAATTTTCTGCTCTCTGCTGTTATATTGCCCCGGCGCGCGGTGGAAATTGACGGTGATCATGGTGACGAGAACGACGACGAGGCGTCGTTACTTGCGACCGGCCACACGCACGATATGCTCAGCGGCTCGAAAGGATAGCCGGTGTTCTTTTATTTTTTTGCGGCTGCTGCCGCTGCTGCGATGTATAAGGGAAATATTGGCACGAGCGCGTGTAGCGAATTATTTTCGCATGAGGGGTTATCGCCTTGCGGCCGCATCGAGAATAAAATAATTTCGAGCAATTTTGGGGTAATATAAGCGTGTACGTACGGGAATTTGCGCGTGATTTATCGATAAATGTACATGCCTCGATTACCTGCCAAGTGCCAGTAGTGGCGCACGCGCGCGCGCGAAAATTAGGAGCACAATGCGCGATTGATGCTGCACGATTATCGACCCAATTTTGCGCCGGCCAAGATTAATACTCCGCAATTACTTTCAATGTCGTTCGCTCGTGCCGTGTACACACAAGTATATAGATCGCGTGTGCTTTTTTCCACTTTCTCATCCGAGCCTAAAGTGAATCCACGTTTTATATATCTGGAGGAGGTGATGTTTCTATCTTGGGTGTACAGTAGACACGACGCACATGTGTGGCTTTGCACGGCTCGCGCAGGAGATGTGCTTCCACACACACACACACACACACAGGATTTGATACAATTTTTCCTTACACCTGAGGTCTTTTTCTTTGATCCGAGCGCGCGCGTGACCCGTCACTCGAGCTCCAGCGAAGATGACAATGGAGCAAACAGTCGCACAAATACTGCGTACTCCCCCCTCGTCCTTTTGAATCCTTGCAGCTTTTTTCATCTTGCTCTCTCTCTCGCTCTTTCTCATATAGATATTCACTTTCTAATATAGAATTTTTTTTCGCTCTCTTTCTGCGAGCGGTGAATCAGCGTTATGCGTTTCCAAACAAAACAAGATCCGGAAATTTAATAATACTTCTCTCTACGCTAGCTTGGTAGCGAACTCGCAGCAGACAGATGTGTGATTTTTTTTTCATTATTTTCATATCCTCGTTGTTCGTGCTCACGGTGACTAGAAGAAACTTTAACACTTTGGGAAAAGTAAGTGAAGTGCGCGGACTTTGGTGCGCGTCAAAATTACTTTACATTCGATATGATTAATTTTTATGACGCGATTCAATATGGCTAGAAGCTTATTGTAGGGAAGATGGCATTCATCAAAATAAAGGACGATCGTGATTCTTGCAAAAACTTGTGCGTGCGAATCAACATATTCTCGCAGGACGACGAGAAGCGCACGAAAGCATCCAACTTCTACCGGGAGTCTGCGAAAAAGATTTTTATCGACTTAACTGCCATTACTCTTCCATCTTAATACACACTCAGACTAGAAGTACATCTATAGATATGTGTGCCGCGGTACGTAAGCTGGCTCTTGCACCTTGAACGGGGGAAGCAGAAAGAGCTTTTGGCCTCGCGACTGCCATTATCTTGCTGCTCGGTGCGATCGTGTGTAACCTCGATCGGGTGTCAAATGATGCGCACAAAATGAACTGGAGGAGAGGCCGACGATTCGTTTTATAAAGATTCCATTCGCCGTTGGCTGTACCTTATGTACCGGGCGTAAAAGCAAGAGGAAGAAAGAGAGAGAAATGAACACGAAAAGTACACATACGGACGCAAATACCTACGCGAGCTATGTAGCAAAAGAAACTAAATAATAGTTTTGTCGTTGTATTATGTTGCGAAAGGTACCATTACGAATCATTTTAGCTTACAGAGAAGAAAGAAAAGATGTTAACTGAGAAAACGCTTTATAATACTCTCGATCGGAAGTTAACGTGTAAAAAAAAGATGACAATTTATCATTCGCAATAGAGGCGTGGAATAAGATTACTTCGATACTCCTAGGCGCCAGTCTCGCGCGTATACGTTTTGTGCAGTGATTAATTGATTTCTTTTCGTCGTTAAGTAACAAAGCTGTGTCAGGACGACGGGCACAGGATGAGAAAAATTCTCATGCGTCGTAAAAAAATTTTAATTTCAAAACAACAAATTGAATTAAATTGTCGAAAAAAGAAAAGTTTATCCTACCGTAATGAGAAAATTTAATTCTCATCTCACGCGCGGTCTATTTAGCTGCGCGCGAGAAGACTATACAACAATTTTCGCATGATTGATCCGAGCGCAATATAAAATAATTCCAATGCGGTTTACAGCATAATTTTTACATTAGCCTCGGCGCGTATATTAAAAGAAGAAAATGAGTACCGATGGAAAGTTATGTGCGAGACGATAGTCATTATGTGGAAGCAAAGTTGGTATATAGGTACTTCAATCAACTTTCATTCATTTCATTAACTACGATCGAGTGTCTGTATACGTGGATAAATTTATGTGTTTTTAAAATTTTGAGAGAGAAATAGAGAGAGAGAAAAAATGATCTAAGCATATGCCCTCGAAAAACTTTTCCTTTCTCCTCTCGGCTGTGCCGATGCACGAAAACTATTTGTATCTCGAGCTGCAGCGCCGAGTGAAAACTTTTATATATATTTTGCAGCGAAAAGCTGCACTCGCGGCGCTGCAAACACACTATACATATACACATATTGTGAGTTACATACTCGAGAAAGCTCGAAAAGTTCGAGTGCTATACGGGTTTCTCTGCATAATTCAGTGCATGTATGCTTATGCTAACGCACACACACACACACGCATGCCGTACGGATCTGTATGTATATGTACACACGCGCAAGAGCTGCGAATAAATCGAACTATTTCTATGCTAACGGCAGTCGTCTTTTTCGCCGGCGGGAAAAATCTTTTCTATCGACATCTGCTGCTGTTGTTGTTGGGAGCAAGCGCGAGCTTATATATACTTACATTCACGTTGTATACATATAAGCGCGTGTGTGTGCATGAAAACACAGCCGAATAAAGTTAAATAAAATAAAGGACCCCCCGTCTAGTGTACGGTAAACATTTTTGGATATGTATAGCTTATAGCTGTCCAATTAAGATACATGTTTACTTTTACTTCGAGTCCCCCTCCCTTAAGTGTGCGTATCTGCTTTTGTTACATCTCCAATTTCGATCGTTATAAATAGCGAGTCGAACGTGTGCGATAACAATGACGTCGATATTACAACTCGTTCGTTGAAAAATATAAGGCAGGGAAAGAGATGAGCTTTTAGATACATGGATCTTATAATATGCATATCGTATACCTAAAACAATAAGCAATGAAAATATTAAAAATGAAAAATGTTTTTTTTTGTTTCTAGGTAAGGAAGGAGTTATTGTAAGATACTTTACGTCAATCACGAGACTCTGCGTACATATATCGGTAAGCTCGATCTACGCTATACAGTAGTTAGTTGGCATTTAAAAACTGTACGAATTTTTGTCTGGGCACAGTCGTCGTCACGAGCGAATTGTGGCAGGCTGTCCATTTGGAACCACACAAGCACTGCGCAGTACAAAGCATTCCGCAGGCAGCCGCGCCAGAGCACAAAGCTCTGCTTTTACTATGTATGTATCTAGGCGCGTAGCAAGAGCAAAGCCAAAAACCATTTGTTTATGCCTCGTGCGCCTCACTCAAAACGTTGGCATAATTCAAGCTCGCCCCGTGCGCGTAACAACTAGCCGTGCGCGAAGTCATTACGAGGTCGTCGCCTGCGCGCCACATAGCCGCCCCGTCGCTGTTGCCACTGCTGCTGCGTGTACCACCGATGACGCCTCTTTAGAAGGTCGATGAATTACGAGGTCGCGAGAGTACGAGATAATTCACCCTGACACTATGTTGCTTTTGCCCGATGCTGCTGCAGTGTTTGTCTCTTTCAGGATGCACGCAATACGATGGGGGAGTGGTCGGTGCATTGCGCAGAGAGTATGTAGCTGCAGTAGTGCATCGCTGCTGCTGACGACTGTGACGTGACGACGACACTACACGAAGATGCAGTTTAAAAATTGCATGTACCGACACGAAGTTGGCCTCTGAGATCTATAATCTCAATGGAAAAACGCAGAACTGCGCATGGTTGCCTTACATTTTTTTCAACTTGCAATAACATCAGTCACAAACAGTAACAGAAAAAAACCTCTCTTGAATACTTTATTTCGGCTAATTCTATTTTGCTCAACAAACATCTGACAGTAGTGTTGATTTCATTTACAATGGAGTTTCTATACTCATATCTCAGATGACTTTACGAATTTCACACTACTTGATCTTATAACTTTGCATTCTCTTTTGCGAGTTTTAAGAATTCGGGCACGCGCCATCTAGCGGCAACTCAGGTACTACTTGATGTTTTGCTTCTTAAATTCTTTTTTTCAAAAATACTTTTATCGAAACTTGTAAAGTTTTTTTATTAAATGCAATTTATTTACTGGCTCATTGATTTTTCAAGTTTCTGTACACGAACGAAGTTAAATCGAGAGAGCGAGAAGGAGAAAGAAAGAACGAGGGAGCAATTAAAACCAACCACCGCAAAAAGCCAAAGACTCCCGCTGCTCCACTATACACCTATACATATCTCGAGCAAATTTACGTACATATATTCAACATTTCTCGGATATCGGATATAAAGTTGCTGCGAATTCTGCCCTGGCCGTGGCGGTGGCAAATTCCCTCGTTAGCGTATAGCTTTTCTTTCTCGCCCCACAAAACCCCACCTCGTTCCTCCTATTTTATTATGCGCGCGTGCGGGGGCGATATTCGATATCGCGATACTACTAGTACGCTCTCCTTTTCCTCTCTCTCCCTCTCTTTCGCTTTCTGTGTTGCAATTGCGATTTTCTCCACCTTCGATTTCAGTTCTATCGCTCATGTAAAATTCCATCGTTAATTATCATGGAAAATTACCTTTTACGTAATATATAAATAACATCGTTGAACGAGACTCAAGAGAGACAGAGAGAGGAAGGAAGGTATAGCGATTATCGATCGGTGAGGTTTCCCTTTTTTTATACATACATTTTTTTTCAAAACCCATAAACTCGACGTGGATGATTTTTCCCTCGCGAGTCGATTTATATTCGCTCGAGTGCACGGGTAGAAAAATCCGCGCGCGTATATATATATTATTAATTTCCATCGTATCGCGCCGCCACGAGTCGAAAAGTTTGCCGTGTATACGCGAGCAACGATGATTTTCCTCGCTTTGCACCCGTGATCGATATTATTACGCCGTACGAAATCGTTGCCTCGCGTTAAAGAACGAAATTTTCCTTCAAAGTAGTCGTACGCGACGAGCTATGTATATACAGGCGCGTTTATAAGGTCGGCGTCGGCGGTGCGCTGCAGATTTTGCATTGATTGACGCGTACACGCAAAACCTTTCATGACCGCATGTGCAGGCAGGCGCTCGTTCAGCTGCGGCATTTAATACGCGCGCACGTGCACCGCGACCACATTTTGCTCGAGGATTGCGCAAAATATTACGAGGAGAACCTTTGCGTGCGAGAGAGAAATAAATCCACGAAAAGAATGTGGAAAAACGTATACATTTTCCGCTCCTTATAGCGAAAGGTAATCTGAACTGAACGCGCAGTGCGAGATAAAAGAGAGCAGCAGTGCCTCGGAATCTCATCGCGATTCCTTACTTACGATGTAAAATTACCCGACACCGCTGCGACATTTCGAGGGCTTAGCACCTTTTATACATACATTCACGAACGCGCTCGTGTACGCGCGAATGCGTGCAAAAAGATTTTTAGGAGAGATGGCGCGTAAAAAAGTGGCTCCCGTAGCCGATGATGAGAGATAAACGAGCTTAGTGGCGTACTCGAAGCATCTTTTGACCCATTTTATGAATATAATGGCGCGTCGATGCACGAAGTGCGCAGTTTCGAGTCGCGTAAAGCAGCGGATGGAAGCGTATACGGTAACGAGGCTCGTATTTATAGGCAGCTTATTTACGCGCGGCGTAAAGTAAGTGCGAAAAAATACGTGTCAGGATCGAGACGCACGGCACACACAAACTCGGCTTTTGATATTCCACACGCATTATATTATCCGCTTCGACCCAGTGACTAGAGTGATTTTGCTCGCTCTACATTTTCATGCGTGCCGAATTTCGCTCGAGGTGCGAAAAAGCGTCTAATCACAAACGAGCTTTTTGGCCCAGTTATATCCGTTACATCGACTGTCAGACCTGTTTCTGTCGTACTGCTCTTTGGTCTCGCGCCGGCTCGTCGGTACATATAATTCACTTACATAACGTTGTACACAATGCGAGTGTGTATGTCACGATTGCCACTGTCTCGTTTGCATTTACGAGCGAGAAAATTAACCCGAATGCGCGCGGCCCTGATAAGCCGCTTCACCTCGATGATGCCGTAATACGCAGAACTGCCTACTATATACCGTATATAATAATACTTTGACGAGCCATCTGTACATGGGCGTGTGTGCGCGCGCGGCCTCGACATAATGTTTAGCCACTTGAAGATTTCCCGCGCACTTATACATCTCACACGAGTCGAGCAATATACAGCCGATTTCGTGCGTGTTTGTAATGTACGTGCACACACACACACACACACACACACATACATAGACAGAAGCACTTGTGCGAGCTCATGTGTGTCTGCGGTATGTCAAGCCATGCCCATTTCCTTGATGACGTTTCTGCGCAGCTCCCAGTATGTATACACACACGGGCGCGCGAGAACGAGCTTGGATTTTAAGTGACTTTTCATTATTAGACATAATACCTCGGCTGCGAGACCGTAAAATAAGAAGAATTTTATTATGACTTTATTTATATTTCGGTCATCTGCAGCTCTGGTTTTTGTATAAAATTTTATGTAGCCAATTCGAGCTTGCGAAACGCGCGCCGAGCCGAATCATTAAAATAATAGATGAAAAAGCCTGCGTGTCCTCGCGCGCCCGTGTTTACTATATACAGCGGACTCGCATCATTCCAATTTTATTTCGAGGGGGCATTATTGCCGCGGCGCAATCTTTCCCATAGATACGTTTAAAACTCACTCGAAACTCCAAGTAGCAGCAGCAGCGGCTGGGCGACAGTAGCAGACAACGTCCGAACGGTAGCGGAGAGAGAGTAACAGTTTAGCATGCTGAAGTCTGCAGTCAACATCGAATTAGAGCGTAGTTCTTGGAGCCGCTCCCGCGCGCGCGTGCAGAAAAAGGATTGTGTCTGTGTGTGTGTGTGTCCAGTTCACGTGGTTTAGCCTGTTTCTGACGTTTCTCCCCACCCGCCCGTGTAGTCAGGGGGGCTTGATTTTCAGTTCGAGCTCTCGTCGGACTGTCGGGGTCGTGCGCTGCAGCGGGGCGTCGACGCGCCCGCAACCCATACACATATAAACTGCGAAAAGGTACGTTCAAATTTCAATTCCGTCGTTTCGGATAGCTGTTTTATACGATGATGATCAAAGTTTCATCTCTCGACGCGAGAGAGAGAGGGACGAGGGTCGCGAATATGTATTCCATTCCCTGAACGCGCCCCGCGCTCAACATCCCGAAATCCCGATGAAATTTACATTTTTTTTTTCGTCGATACTCGCCGGTGGATGATGCGCAGCGTTGCACAGCCGCAAGTTCACTTTGTGCAAAGGTCACACACACACACAGTGTATATCTGTATGTACACGCGCAAGTCTGTATACGCGCGTCCCGATGCACATCGAGCGTGACGCGCACACATCGAACTGCTCTGCAGCGCGTATATTGCACAGATACATCGTATATTTGCTTCTGGATCACTGACCCCTTCTCGGAGGCTCGCGAGCGACAGAAAAAAACAGCATCCGTTGGACGTATCTCGTATACGCGCGCTAATTGCAGGGTCTACAGTTGCTCGCTCGATACAATATGCATTCCTGCCTATACGTAGATAGCACGCACGTGCATGGTATATGTGCGAGTATTGTTGTTGGGCGCTGCTCTCGCGACGAAAGTGAAAAAAGGCGCTGTTTGCTTAGCTAACAAGCGCCCGTCCAAGCGCATGTGGATTTTCACGCTCTCGAGAGACAGTTTTAAGATCTCGCAGTGCGTGTGTACAGCTGCGTACACGTACATATCGCGAACAATATGTCTATGTGCGTATATCCTACCTGTAACGGAGCAGCGACGTTTTTCCCTGTACGCTTTTTGCGTTTGTTATTTCATCTGACGTACTCGAAAAATTGGGAGGTCACACAGAAATGGCGCGTGATCGGGAGACTGTACATATATGCGTGTATGAATAATCGAGCCGAGCCAATATAAGCTGCAGCGTTTGTTTTCAAGAAAAATAATCCACTGTTGTCATTGCGTCGAATTGCCTACGGCGCGGAGACGCGGTGTGAAAATGTATATTCATTGGAGCTCCTTTTTCATAGGGGGGTACGTCGCGGTACATTTGTCGACTGCGGAACGAGCAGCTCTTCATTCTGCTCGCTGCACTTACTATACGGATGACCTGCTAGCTCGATTCATCGAAGAGCAGCTCCGAGAACTATCGCTGGCGAGGAATCGCCGAGTGGGAGGAGACGACGCGCAAAGAGAGCCAAGTATATAAGAGCAGCAACAGCAGCAGCAGCAGCAGCGCTCGAAGCGATTGCGGAACGATCGAATATATATAAGGCAGACACGGTTGCTGCAACAGTAGCTCTGCTCTCTCCTCCTCCGAGCGAGCGAGCGCGGCGTTAATTGATGGACTCGGCTGTATAGAGGTACTACTATAACAGCATTTCTCGCAGTCGATGCACGTGCGTTTGTTTCCACTTGCGCCCCGCGTCTTATATATCTCTCGCCTACGTATATAGTGCATATTATACACAGAGATTGCACCAGCAACAGCAGCAGCTTCGAATGAATTTCACGGATTTTTGCGCAAAGTATAGAGCGTCGAGATAATTATAGATCGATGCTGTGTAGCATACCTACTTCTTTCTTTCAAATGAAAACTCATTAATTCTCTCTCTCTCTCTCTCTCTCTCTCTCTGTCTTTCTCGCTCGCTCTCGAGGTCGAGAGGCGAATGCGATCGGCAGCGACTTTGTTATTCTTTTGCCATTTTTCATTAATTCAGCACGCAGTCCCTGATTTCAATATACGTCATTCATTTTTCGCCAATTCGCGCGTCTATCTTCCACACATTATTATAAACGCATCTGCGCCAAGAAGAACACGGGCATAACGAGCGAGCCGATCGGCAAAAGCTCATACGCACCGGGGCTTCCCATTGACGAGAAATTATCGCGCTCTCTCTTTTTTTTCTCTCTCCTCCGTCCTCCTCCGCGTGTGTAATATTTCCCAACACGCCCCCGCTTAAAGCCGGGCTAGCTGTCACTTCGCGCTGATAAATCTGTCGTTCAATTTTGGAATCTAATTAGTGCTACTCCGGATCTTTCGTCGCTGCTCGCAAGCGCAGCTTTTTTTGCGCTTTTTTTCTGCGAGAGGAAAATAAAGCCCAGAGAGAAAAAAAAATTGCCAGCCAGAGGCTTATATCCGTGTGTTGCGTCAGCCGCAGCCGCCGCCGTGATCTCCCATTGTCATCTCGATTATAATACATGCGACTGTTGAGAAACAAAAATTATTCAATCAAACTTATGCCGAAGCCGAGGCAATGCTGCGCGCGCGTGGCAATATAATAACCACGGCAGTGAGCAGTACAATACTCCATTCGGCCGCGAGTCGGAGTTTTGCGGCACGCGTGTGGAGAATAAATAATCATCGTCAAACTTTTCTCTCTCTCTCGAGCAAGTTGCAAACTCTTCGAAATGCCGAGGAATATACGCGCGTATACGTTGTATACACGCGCTCGCTTGGAGTACAAGGCAGAGCTCATGCAGGCAGAGCCGCCAAGTCTATCTGCGGGCGCGCAACTTTTAATCCTGAGTATACACGTATAAATACACACAATATTCCGCAAACGTAGAAAGAGAAAGAAAAAAAAGAGAAGAAGAAGAAGAAAAAGTGGATACACACTGCGCGAGGGTCTATATAGGGCAAAACGGATTGATAAAGCAGCAAGCAGCAGAAATGAGCCAGCCCGGCTGAGGGAAGCAAATAAGATACACACAGCAGAGAGCAGCACGAGGGAAAATAAGAATATAATAGAAAAAAAGCAGAGCTGGGGCTGCTGCTGCTGCTGCCGAAGAAGCGACATATTTTAATGAGCAAAAGACGAGACAGAGAGAGAGAGAGAAAGAGGCGAGCGCAACTTTTGCCCTCCTCTTTGCAGCTCGCTCTGTACGTGTATTTGTCTGCTTTGCCATAGCTGTATGTGCGTGTGTGTGATTTAGCGATGAAACTTATATATTTTACACGTAGGCAAAGCATAGCGAGATTCTTCGCGAGAGTTGTTCTAGCTTCGTTCATAAGTTTCAATGCGAACTTTGCAAAACAGAGAGAGAGGAGAGAGAGAGAGAAGAGAGAGAGGAGAGGGAGAGAGAGAGAGAGAGAGGAGAGGAGAGAGGAGGAGGAGAGAGAGAGAGAGAAAGCTGCGAAGATTTGCCGAGGCGCGAAAGGCTGTGAATGTGTGTGTGCGTGTATACATAGCATCGAGCGCCGAGCTTTTATTGTTCAACCAAAGTTTCGAGCTTTTCAATCGAATAGACCGTGAAAAGAGAGAGAGAGAGGGAGAGAGAGCATTTGTTGATTTTTCGATTGTTTGCTGAAACAATTTCTCCGCAGTAGTAGTACAACTCCTTTATCTCGACACGCGCTCAAAGCTCTTTTTACTACTAACACTGCGCGCTGCAGACATGGCTTAAATAATGCAGCGAGCTTATACGATGGTAGTGGTGATACACGCACTTTATACGTACGCGACTCTGGGAAGCTGGCAAATTGCGTCTTGATACATAGGCGGGCGGGCGAATGAAATCGAGAAGGTAACAAGTCAGTATCTCGCGTATTATAACACGTGTATATTACGTGTGTATTATAGGTAGAGGTAGGATATATGCGGGAGGCACTGCTACGTCGGCGCGCTTGTCTCTAACACACGCGGCTCTTTATCGCCTTCATTTCCAGCATTTGCTCGCGTGCCGAATCTCGAATTACCCGACAGCAGTAGCAGTAGAAGTAGTGGTGGTTGAGAGGGCCTGTGGACTGCTGCTGCTGCTTGGAAATCGCGAGATTTCCCTCAGGCATCGCTGCTGCTGCTGCTGCTGCACCACTACCAGCGCGTAATCCGCAAACCCTCGAGCAGCGCACGTTGTTATATCGCCCGCTATATACGAATAAAATATATATTATATACACCCATTCGAGGCTTTCCCAATTTTCCTTCGTATATATATATATATATATCTGCGATCGTACCTTCCTCCCGATATCGCAAGCATTATTTCGCTCCGTGCTCGCGTAAAAACGAAAGAAATAAAGACAGCTCTAGACGAGTGAGAACGATACGCTATATAACTATATATGTATATGCGTTTCTTCGTCTTCGCAGCTTATAGCCCTGTACAGCAATGAGACGAACGACATGCATTATTTATGGGTGAATTTTCGATGTTTTTACCGCCGCAACGTCGCATGAAAAATTTCGAATTACATTTATTTTCATATAAATTATCCCCCCGCTTCCTCCCCCTGCGACGTTGTTACGAGAAGCTCGTTACTCACATCTCTCGCGCGCGAGAGCTCAAACTTGCCACGCCTAGGAGGAGACATTGTTCAAGTCTCGCGCGCGATATATATATATATAATATATATATATATGAATATATGAAGGCAGCAGCTCGAAGCGGCGAGCATTACATGGTCCGAAGTTCTTCTTAAACACGGCATTTGCGCGCAAACGGCCTTTTTGAGTGAAAAGTAAGCGAGGAGCAAAAAAAAAAAAGAAAAAACCGTAGCGCTATATAATATATACGTACACTGCGTCGTAGACGCGACGTAGCTGCAGGTATGCAAGGAAGAGAAGACAGTCGAGGCAAAGTTTCGGAATGAAAGCCGCAGAGCAACTGCCTCTGTTTTATACAACCGCAATGCAAGACAGAGCGAGCGAGCCGAGCCGAGTCGAGCTGGCTGAGAAAGGGCAGAGAAATTTTCAGAAAACAGCTCGGTAAGAAGTTGCAGTTGTATATATACGTAGAGCATATATATAAAAGTTCGTTTCCCAAGGCCTCTTGTGTTTTTGCCTTAATTAATCTCTTAATCATAAAAGTTTGGCGCCGCATGCTCTATATTTAAATTTCAATAGGTGTCTATCCCCGTCTCTGTCTTGCTTTCTCTCTCTCTCTCTCTCTTATTTCAACCCGCCTTTTAGCTGTCGTTGGACAAAGGAAAACATGCCCGTTGTATATATATCGCGAACGTTTTGGCACTTGGGCTCGGAGGGAGGTAGGGAGGTAGGAAGGGACAGAGGAATTTTGCTTTATACTCTCTTTATCTGTGTGCGCAACAACTTGGCTCGGGCATCGTCCCTTTTTTCCTCCTTCTTTCGCTCTCTGTATACTTGGTCGGGAGGAGCTCTGGCGCGGGCAAAAACAATCGTAGGAAGTAAGTCGCCGCTCGAGTCCCCCGGTCGGTCCAGGCTCAGAAATATCGATCGCTTAAAGAGAGACTAATTGATTGGAGTGCCTCGTGATTGTTAGTAATGGCAGGCAGATTTTATACAAAAGATGCTGCTGCTGCTGCTGCGCGAGCTTTGCAGTTGATCAAATCGAGAGAGAGAGAAACGATGTCTTTTGTCGCGTCGTGATTTTTCTCCTCCGGCTTCGGCTCGTCTTGTCTTTTTCTGCATTTTAAGCTCAAAGTTTCGATGAAAATTGCCGCGCTAAAATTTTTTCCTCTAATTTGCTCGCTCTTTCAGGACGTTGAGCCAATCTCTTTCTAGAGTATAACGAAAGAAAAAAATTATAGAAGTCACATATAGCGAGGATGCGGAAGAAAACAAGTAGTTTCTTATTCAAGCTCGGTGGCGCGCAAGCTCTCTCTCTCTCTCTCTCTCTTGCGATAAACAGTCGTCGTCGCAGTCGCACACTATACTGCGACTCTACTGCCACTCGTTCGCTAGCTAGCTGGCAAGAAGCTGACAGCAAGGAGAGAGAGAGAGAGCTTCGGGAGAAGTAGGTCTGTAAGATGCTCGCCGCCGCCGCGCACTACTTGCCAAAGTGAGTTAGAGCTCTCCGAATTTTGGGCCGCGAAGATGTCCTTGTCACAGAGGGTTTACAAGCGATGCTGTTGCTGCTGCTGCGTTTCTAGCATCGCGCGGGCGAGTAAAGATCGAGATAACGAGAGACGCCCGGGCTTGGTCGTCGTCGTCGTCGTCGTCGTCGGTGGCAGACTACTTGGGAAGGCGCAGTAGAGAAGACGACGCCAAGCTTTGTCGGATTAGCGACGCTTCGTTGCTACTACTGCCACTGTTGCAAGTACTGCCTCTCTCTCTCTTCGTACGCCTAGTAGTACTAGTCTATATAGATACTATTGGCAGTCATAAGCTCACTTGACTTCTCTCTTGATGGGGTGGCTCAAGTCGACTATGTAATCAGCGTAATGTCGCTCGCGCGCTCGTGTTGGCGTCGACTGCGAGCGACTCGAGAGAGAGAGAGAGAGAGAGAGAGAGAGAGAGAGCAGAGCAGAGCGCAGATAACAGCGCGAAATATATATAACGCAGCCTCTTTCCCCCTATACCGGTAAATGCGCAAGAAGCTCCGCGCGTTAATGAACTCTGACGCATTGTTTCCAAATGGACCTCGTGTAGCTCTGTGTACACTTGCGTTATTGTCACCTTGATAAATCGGAGTTATCTCATTACCGAGAACATACGTACGCGCGATGACTCGATGTAGCAATTTTTTTTCTCGCGCGGATGGCTCGTTGTGTGGACCTCGAGATGCAGGCGGGGCTGCAGCACCTGGCCGCACAAATATAAGCTCATAAACGTAATTCCAAAAGAGTAAATCCAATTTCGCGACTTACTCTCTTATATGAATCGCATTTTCAGCTGCGTTCTTTGTGTCCGCGCACTGCATTTTCTTTGCCGGTTACAAAGTGCGCGTATATGGATGTATATAATACGCGTGCGCGCCTCGTCCTACCTAGATACATATATATAGCCATTCCCTTATTCGTCGTCCTTTGTGTATCCGCGTGAAAGCTCGCTTCAGCACCTTATTTTTCTCTCTCCTCGTGTGCTCACGACGCGTGTATTGCGTTTGACTACTTGGCTGCGCACACCTTAGCCCCGTCGCCGCCTAGCTTCTTTATACGTTTTCGGTGTATTATGATGTGCTGCGCCATAGCTGCGCGTTACACGCACATAAAATAATCCTGATCGATAGTTTCTTTGATGCTTGCTGCACCGTCACACTTTTTCTCATATTTATCAATTGCAACACTGATTCAACTGGCGAGAGAACGAGTAATTCATTAAATCGTACTTTAACTTATACAATATATGTTCACTTTTTCACTTACAGAATTACGTACAATGGTACTCGTCATCTAGCGGTGAAGATTTGAAGTGATATTTTCGTACTCGAAAAGGTTAAGAAAACTAGTCAAATTTTTTTTAACTCATAAATTGTTATATTTCTAACTTTATTGTAACAGAAATAGCGCCAAAAACAAACCATTTTATGGTACTGTATTTTAAAACATTTTAAACGATCATCTTTTGGTCATCGGATGATTATAAATGTTGAGAATTTCTACCAGGGGATATTATTGCGTACATTTTCAAATGAATAAGTCATGCTTCGATCAACGCTCACAGCTCTAAAATTTACAATCGATTTCCACCCGCAAAAAATACGAGCTGTGCAACTGTCAGTTCTTCCGCGTGCGCATCGGTGTACAAAGACTCGCGCTACCGTTTGCTCTTCGACTTATTATGGGCTGATGCCGAGTCGAAATGTCGAGTGAGTTAGCGCCTTCGAAGCGAGTCGCGAGCGAGGCGAAATATATAAAGAATATAATATAGTTTATACACATTCTCCTGAGCTCGTACGAATATGCGTATAACTGGATACGGCCGAGGAGCTCGCTGGGTTGTTCGCGCTCGCGCGTGACCGGCCCCGACGCACGCGTGGCACCAGGTGGTAAGTTCGGTCGAGCGCGCGAGCAAAAAAAAAACTCGATGGAGCGTGTGCGTGAACAGTATAAATCGTCTCGTCGTCGTAAAGAAAAAAGTAGAGAGAGAGAGAGAGCCAAGGAAATGGAAATATATCAAAATGCACGTTTCGAGAAGTTTCTTCGCGTACATATACCGAGTATACGCGTACGTCGCGCGCGCGTATAGTCATCGTAAAAAAAAGAAAACGGAGAAAAAACGGCGAAACATTGCGCACGGCGCAAATGTGTGAGAATCGAAGAGCTTTTCGTTTATGTCGTCTGCGTTGCGCTGCGACGAGCTTAGGCCTTTGCCGCAAAGAACCCTTATACTCTTTTTTATAACCACAAATTGAATTTAATAGTGGCCGATCGTCAAACTTGTGCAACGCCGACTCCCGGGCTCTTTCTCTCTAGTTTCAGTTTTTTCTCTTTATGGCCTCCCGACTGTCGCGCATGAGATATTCATGAAACGCGGATATTTTTTTTATACCCACCTCGTACTATATATATATATATATAACAATTGTTCGTATAAAAAATCGTAAAAGCCCAAGAAAATGAACAAATTTCGATATGCACACGTGCGGCTCACTTTAATCATGAAGAATTATTTCTAGTCTGGCGATCATTCGTCCACTGGACTGCAAATAGTTTCAACAATGTGATTTTAGATTCTAGATTAAAAACTATATGTACGTTTCACGCGTACGGAAATTTTCGCTGTAAAAATACATACTAAGCTCATTTCTCGCTCGAGCTTAACTCGCCCCCCATACCCCAGATGCGCCTAAAGTTTTACTTCTGAATATTCAAAAAAATAAAAGATAAAAAAAAGAGTGCACAAAAATGCGAGGCGCGCGAGCTCAGTTCAAGCCACGTTGCTATATGCTTTCCTCCAACACTCAAAATAATTCTCTAGGCACATCCCAGTTCTACTGCCGCTGCTGCTACTGCCTGGTCCTTTTAATTTCGCAAGGCAGATGCTGCCTCGTGCGGAAACCGGATGGGAGACTGCGAGCTCTCTTTCTCTCTCTCTCTCTCTCTCTCTCTCTCTCTTTCGGCTAGGCTTTTTTTCTTTTTGCGCATATATACTGCCACTACCATCGCCGCTAGCTGCATCAGCTCTTCATTTTTCTCGAGCGGTGTGCGCTCTTTCACACGTTAGCCCAGATTTAAGAATTTTTTTTTATTCCTCATTCTTTCGTGTTTGTATATTTCTTTTTTTTTGGATTTTCGAGAGACTTGCTAGCGTAGTGGGTTGTTTCATTTTCACGGAGTTTCGCTTTTTTTTCTCCACAAATGCTTGTCAAGCCGCGATACGGAATTTCGTATTTTTCTCGAGTAGTGCAGAATTTTTGACGCGGCTTAGTACAAACGTACTCCGCTTTACACGCATTGAAATAATTCGATATTCTTCTTCTGATGAAAACTAGCGGTCGAAATTTGCATTTTCCGATTGTTCACTTCAACGACGTTTCTTGTTTTCGAGATTTTTTTCTTTCTCTCTACTGTCTCTCTCGTTCTATGGAGGTCACTCTGGCGAGAATAAACGTCGGCTAAAGTCGTATTTGCACATGGACACCTTGTAGTTTTAAAGGATGAAAACGAAGCATTCACCGACTCGATGTTTGCCGTTGTAGTTTTCTCTCTCTCTCTATCTATTCTCTTCCTACTTACAACAACATAAACTCGTGCGCTATTGGATTTCGAGAGTTTAGTATTTTGTTTTCGCTCAGTTTTTTACCTTCCAACTATACACATCGTTCGTAATAAGATTACAACGGACCGTACGATTGTTTTTTCTCAAAACCAAAAAGAAAAAAAAAGAAGTATACACGGTTTTATACACTTTATATCTATATAAATTGCACAGTCCAGTCATGCGCGAGCATTACTCGCTTCGATAATTTCGCGTACACTCCGAGTTAAAATAAAATCATTCTGGCTCTCTCTCTCTCTCTCTCTCTCGTGCTTTCGAGCTCGCAATAATATGTTTCGAGCTCGTCGCGACAATAGGGCTTTAATGCAGTTGCGATTTGAATCGGCGCGTCCCCGGAATTATGATAAACTCCTTCGTTTGCTCGTTTGTGCCAGGATTGTCGCAATTATTTCAATTCGAAGCACTTGGACCCTGTTGTTGTTATGTCCAATCGGATAAATAGGATCACTGGCGCTTCAATGCGGAAAATAGATCGTGCATTTCGAAGAGCAGACAGAGAGTTCAGAGAGAGACAGAGAGAGAGAGATGGAGGATGCTTACTCGGATAAAGCACGAAACTGTTATATACATGCTGAATTAACCTCGCCTATGGCTTAGCTTTTCTCACCTTCGGCGCATTAAATGCACTTGATTCTTTTTTCGTCGTCGCTCACCGGGCTTTGGCATGATTATTTTCTATGCGCAATGGCTATACACCACAATGGCAGCATCCCATTGTCACGTCATTAAGTCCACTTCATTTCACGTTTCTCTCTCTCTCAATGTGTATCGACTTTTGCGCGTGGGCGACGTCCTTTCAATTGCGCTGCTGCACATCGTTTGCGCGCCCGTCTCAATTCTATTCTCACGCTAGGTATTTGTTGGTTTTAATCTCTCTCTCTCTCTCTCTTTCTATTCGCAATTCTTCTCTCTGTGCAACAGCAGCTCCAATTCCATCCGCTGCTGGCTCAGGGCTAGCAGCAGAAGCAGCGACGCCGTATAGCGTATTCTTTCTTTCTTACTTTAGCCAGAGTCGCGCAGTCAAACTCTTTTCTTTTTGCCCTCGCCAGTATATCTAATGCCAGACTCTGAAGAATCGGATTATCCTCGCGCAAGGAAGAAAGTAACGAAGGACACTCTTTCTTTTGAAAAGTGCTTCCTGCGAGACCGTATACCATTCGGAGGGCTGCTACTGCAGCTTTGCGAATGAGTCTGCGAGGTTGTCTGAGCATTTCTCTCTCTCTCTCTGCTTCTGTATATATTATTGTTGTTGTTATTCGTTTGGCCCTTTTCGCTCGCAAATCGATGAGTGTATACGCAGCAACGGCAGCAGCCTCCGCGTAAATCTCGAGACGCTCGAGTTGCAGTGGTACTCTGCTCGGGTCGACACCGCGCAACAACCGCTTCCCGTCTCGTTCCCTCTCGTTTATATACGCATATATGCCTCAGCTCTTTCTTTCTCGGTACGTTTCTCTCTCTCTCTCTCTCTCTCTAAATATTTATAGCCCTCCTCTTATTCCTGTCGCACGCGCTGCGGCTCGTGTCTCGCGTCCTTTTATTTGTGCGCGTCACGTCAGCAATTATCTCCTTTTTATTATTATTATTTCGATGTGTGTGCGTACTTGTAGCATTTATTTTCGATGACGACTCGAGAGCTGGAATATATATTCCAGTAAAACTAAACACGAAACGCGTTAACTCTCGAGTAGTGCGTATAGTAGCGTGAAACTTTAGATCCCGGGCAAGGGTCCGCGCGTAAGGATGGGCCATAAATTCATTGTTTGGCGCCACGTAGGATCGCCTAGAATCCGAGGTGTCGGTCAACGTCCGAATGGCGAAGCCAACACAGCTGTATATATATAAATGCGCTAGACGAGTATTTACCTCGATGGGGAACGCAAGTCCGACTCCGATACGCTTCGTGTCACGATACAAATACACACACTCACAATATTATATGAAAGAACCCAATACTTTTCGGACCTTCCACCCTAATTTTGGCCACACACCACATAGCCCGGATGATAAATAACGTGTATCGCAATAGCTGCGCGCATACGTGAATGTAGGTAGTGCTGGTCGCTGGAGTGGGTCATTTTTATGAGTGCGGGTTCGGACCAATCTCGTGATATATATATATTGAAGGGTCGCGCCATTCTTTTGTCGAGCTTTTCACTTCGACATATTTTGTCTGCGGAACATACTGTTCATCCTTGTGTATATTATCGATCATTTGTTCGAGCAGCTTCTCGACTCCGCGGCCAAATACGACGCGGCCCCGATCGTATTTCGATCCTTGTGTATGCTTGGTCAGCCGTCCGAGATCGCAATGATTTCCAATCCGCAGAAAACATGCGTAAGGCATGTCTCCGCATGCGTACGTAAGCCTTCTATTTATGCACATCGCGACGAAGCGGCGCGTTCGAAAACGAAAGCAAAGTTGATAACTCGTTGACACGACTACGTTTCTACCTATCTCCTCGCTCTCTGTTATTTTTGCTGTATTTTCTCTGCTTCATCGCGTCGTCGAGTTGTGCTACAGTGCCTGCGAGGCCTTGCGCGCGTAAAAATGTTTTTTAACCGAATGGCGCCTGCCGCTGTCGCCGAGCCGAGTCGACCGTCCAAACATTTGCGCGCTTATAGCTGCCAGAGCTCGTAATTGGAAACCGGAAGCTTAGCCATGGACAGAGAGAGAGAGAGAGAGAGAGAGAGAAAGAGTGTACAAGTTTAAAAAAGAGCCTCGAATAAAAGATCCGGAAAAATTATCAAGTTTAAAGCGCGCGTGCGAAAAGATAGGAGAGGAGAAAATCAGATTCTTATTTTGCCTTAACGATAATTCCCCTCGAGACTTTTTAACTCGCAATTATCACAGCACAGCCTCTTAGTTTCAGTGCTCTTTTTCCTCGAGCTCTCTAAGGGTCGTTTTCCGCCAGTGGCAGTGGCATATTTCCTATACGCATCCGCGCGATCTTTTAACCAACGCGTATTGTACGCGAAATTTTGTATCCGCTCGCGAACTTTGATCCATTTACGAGAGCGAGAAAAAAAAAGAAATAAACTTGCTTATTTTCACCCTGGCTGCAGGAAAAATTGTCTTATTCGAGTCACTGAAATTTTTCTCCTCGTCATCAATCTCTTCCTTTTCTCTCTTTCTCTGTGCTTCTCTCTCGCTGACGCAGAAAAGGTATTCGCGCGCTATATACACACGGAAACTGTTTCCCCAAGTGCGCTCTGCGGTCTAGATTTATCATTCTCACAAGAGCAAACTTTTGATAAACATAAATTCAACTGCGTATGTAGAAAGAGAGACAGAGACAGAGACGTAAAAAAAAATTATTTCTCGCTACATACACACATATACACAAGGTTTTATACGGATACCGCGGAAAGAGCTGGGCAAAAAAGGAGAGAGAAAAAAAATAATCGTGGTTCATGGTGTTACTAGGCGACGCAAAAAATGAGTAGAACGTCGTCACGGAGCGCGCGGAGGAAAAAAAATGCAATCGTCATAGTAGCACGCGCGACGCAATTACGTGAAGAATTCCGGGCACGCGGCCTGGCTTGATACCCTCCCTACACACACACATACACGTATACACACACACACACACACACACACACACACATGTATTCACGAGGGCACGAGGAACTCGTTGTTGTCTTCTCTCTTTTTTTCGTGTTTTCAGCTTGCATTGCGCGCATCGGTAGCAGCAGCATCCGAACAATCGTTGTAAGGCCATAATATCTTGACGCTTCTGCGCGCGTACGCGATTTTATCTCTTCTTATGGCTTTTCGGTTTCGATTTATTTTTATTTTTTTTATTATATCACACTGCGCGCAGCAGCAGCAAAGCATGCGACCACGGAGAGGAAGAGCCCAATAATTATGTGACTGGTTAAGCAGCCTCGGAAATAAAGTAGCTAGATAATAACCTTGGTTTCACTGCGTATTATAATTAGAAATATTCGCGTATGTATATGCCTCGTCAAAGAGGTGTTCATTAAAATTAAGTCTTACGACTCGTTTGTCTAGTTTATGATCAGCCGCGGTCTTTTTTGCTTCCCACCTATTTTTACCCACTCGCGCGCGCGCGCGGGCGTACTTTTCTCATACTCGAGATTCGTTTTACAGGAATATTTTTTTTATTACCTTCCCCCCATTAAATATCAATGATAAAGTTGAAAAATTTTATGAGTAATTTCGAATTGCTCAATAAGCGTGAATTATAATTTTCCAACTTTGACTTATGGAAAAATCGAGCTCGTGCTGAACTATAGAAGCTCGCGCGGGCGCACTTTTCGCTTCGTCGAGCAAGGAAAACTAACAAACTTATGTATACAAAGTCAAACTTTCCTGTAGGAAAAAAAACGTAAGCGTAATGCTAGGCGAAGCAGCAGCGATAGCTCACCACGAAAATTAAGCAAACTACGTTTTGGCCAAAAGTGTCGCTCGCTATATACACGGAACCAAGCAACAACAGCAGGTAAATTTGCAAAGTAGCCTCGGCTGTACTTTTCCAGACGCAAGTCGGTGCTGCTCTATTGGTTGACGGGTGTAATCCAATTTTTCGCTGCTTGATTACCTTTATGCCTCGCAGAAAAGTTAATACAATATCGTAGTATAATGGCATGTGCTCCGCGCGCGACGCGATAGAAACTTTTCTTTGAAGCCGCGGAAAAAGGCTTGCACGCGAGAAAGCGAGATTGAAGCAATATGTATAACGTATACGCGTCGTATACTAACAATGACTTTGACGTCAATTCTAGTTAGCTTCTGCAGCAAACCTAGATATATAACCTACGAAAATATTTTTGCCACTTGCAAGTTTACAATACTCCATCTATTGATGGAATCAAAAAGCTCGTGATCGAATGTGACACCTATGATTATTTTGTCACGATACAAAACCAATTAATTCTGAAATTTTCCTATAAAAATAAGCCTCATTTATAATATAAATAGGCAGTTATACAAAAACAGATGTTAAAAGTAAATCCTTATCAATTCTAAAAAAGACCACGTATAAATTAAAATAGAATTCATATTTTCGAATCAAAAAATATATCATTTCTCAAAAAAACTTTTTCTCTACAGAAGCAAATTTTTAACTAGTAAAATTAATGTCATGAACAAGCGCGTAAACATTGTCGTAAAGACCCAAAAAATAATCCTCGTCATTTACGTTGTTCTTAATCCTCTGCGGAAACCAATTACATTATAAAAGTAAAGTCAGTGTCTGAATAACTAAAGCATAAAAATGTTGTCCTGCTTGATATAAATGTCTTCTCCCTGCCACGGAGTACAAAAAAAAGCAAGCAAGAGTCGTTGAAGTAAACAATAAACACGGCGTACACAGCGTTGACTCAAGGTGTATGAGAATTTACCGGTTCTTTTTCTCTCTTTCTCAAATCCGCTTATGCTTCTAATAAGAAGTCCAATCGTAGTAAAATAGGATTTTCCCTCCAGCTGATAAGCCCTGTTACATACTTATAATATAATACGCGTGTCTGTAGCGTAAGTGAAATATATACATATAAAAAAAGTCAGCGATATTTTGCCGCTGCGACGAAGGAATTCGTTGGAGGGGCTTTTCGGTTAGCGCATCGACTCGCTTTTTTTTACCTCATTTCCATGTAAGTCGCATGCAGGCGCACGAAGCGGCCGCAGCTCGAGTACACTGTACGGCAGGGAGGCAGGCGGCAGTTCGAAGGAACTGGACACACGTCTGCGCGTGCATTCGATCGCATGTTTGGCCAAATAGATAACGAAATATATATATATGCGCTGTTTTTTGTTGCTGGCTCGATCGCCTCGCCTGCAGCCGAGCGAGTGAATCACGGCGCGCGGAGAAATGGCGCATTATGGCCGAGCGATCGAACCGAGCGAATACCGATGCCGTACGCCGTGACAGGAAACACATGGCTCAAGAGGCAGCGCTACCGGCGGTAGTGGCCCCCGTCATATTTGTATGTATGCAATGTGTAGCGCTCGTGTGATCGAACGACCGTACTCGGCGTATAGAGGCTCTCCCGCATCGACCGAATCATCGACCTCTCGACCATCGTGTGCTGCGATAGTCCTTCCTATATGCAGGCAGCAGGTTTATTATTACACGAGAGCATCGCGCGCGGCCAGTTGATATTTTCAGTTCCGTATACACGCTCTTATCTCCGGAGCTGCATTAAACTGCAGCGATGAAATACTTGCGAATGTACGTATATCCTATACTGGGATTGGTTGCAATTGAAACTATATTTGAGACTTTGGCGTAATAACAGTATACTGCTGTGAGAGGCGAATCGCCGGCGTTATATACACATACAGCAGTACTTACATCGAAAATTGAATTTTTTTTCTCTCTCCTTCACCTGCCAGTTGCAAATTCTCATTTTTCTCTCTCTCTCTCTCTCTCTTACTGCGAGAGAGTATAATTCTGTGCAAATATCGCGCTCGCGCGTGTATTTCATAATGCAACGAGCTTTCTGCCACTGTCCAAATTAAATTTTGCAAATTCGAGCTGTGTTGCTGCTGCTGCTCGTTTGAAGTTTCATTGTAATTTTTTTGTTTCTCTCCTTCTTCTCGTTTAATATACATCAAGAGCGTATAATGTGGCGTGCGGAATGCCGTGCATTGTACGCGTGTCCGAGCTTTCGTCGCCGGTTTCGTTAACTCTCGAATGATTTAAAAACTATGTGGCTCATCGTGTGCGTGTGTGCGTCGACGGACGTATAATACGTATTCTTATAATAGCCGGCCTTCTTTTCTGCCGAGGAAAAATTACTTCTCTCTCGTGCTGTCACTTGCGAGGCACGTACACACGTATCGTACAATAATACGCGCAAGCAACCCACGTATACGTACAATGTAATAAGCCGAAGAATATCATAACTTTTTAGTCTCGTTTGAAGAAGTGGCGGCGCTGCAGCGTCGTTCTTCGTCCGTCCGTTCGAGATTTAAACGAACGTTTTTCAATAATGCGCGCGTGCGCGCGAATAATCGCGCGAGGGAACGAGCCGATGTCTATTAGTTTATGATGCTTTGTGCGAATGCGTTACGTCCGAGGATACGCAGTAATCCTTTCTTGTCGTCGCCCGTGTAGTAGGATATGTACTTTCGACCATGGGAGTCTCTCTCGCGAATCGTTTCTGGTGCTTTTTTTCTCTCTCTTTCTCTCTCCACATTCTCTCGACGTCGACAACGAGCTGCATTGTAACTCACTCGCGTTTATTGTTATTCGTCTAACAGTACAAGCTCGAGCGTTCTAGGCTCTCGAAACATTTGAAAAATCGCTAAGTATGTACGCGAAAAAAAAAGAACAAGGAGAAGTGTACACGGAGCATGATTCGCGCGAAAAGTCAAGCCGGGGCTTTCCACACCTATTCGGCTTAAAAAAGGCCAAATAAATCGCCTTTCAATAACAAACTGCTATATAAAGATTTCGTGCGCTCGCTACAATTGATGGCCGATCGCTCGACGCACTCGTTGCGCTGCTGCAAGTATAACAAAACAAAAGGAAAGCGCGCGAAAAAGCATCCATCACGAGGCGCGTGTTTTTTAACAGCTCGTGAGAGTACCGTCGGTTGGCCTGCAGTACGCGTGTAACGGCGCGCAGGAATAAACAAAATGTGCAAAAAAAGGTGGGGCGAGGACAAAAAAAGAAAAAAGAAGAATAAGAAACAGCCGGTAAAAGTTGGAAAAGTGCCACATCACGCTTAATCGTTGTGCGCAGCTTCTATATGCCACTTTTCTACATATATATATATACAGTTCGAGACCCATAGACACACACATACACACTGCAAGTTCAAGTTTCACTTTGATCGAGACACGCGTGTCGTATACGCATCATCTTTCTTCTCCCCGGAACGTCAGCTAGCTTAAGTTTGTTGTTGTTGTTTTTTTTTTCATGTTCCGCTACTCGTTCTGCTCCGCGCGACAGTCGTATAATGCGCGGGGCGCGCGTGCAACGCGTTAATTTTTCCGTCTCGACGCACAGACACACACGTACGCATGCGTGTGCATACTTTACGCGCGAATGATTAATTCTTGTTGATGGATCGGCGATGTAAAATTATTCCCGCGTGCGCGGATGACGATCCGCTGCGCGCACGCATGCGGGGACAATTTACGATTGTTTATCGCCGAGCTTTGATTTTACGCGCTAATATGTCAAAAAGCAAATGGGCAGAGGACGCGACTTTTACAGCTCGAGTCTCGCAGTCTCCGCTGCGCTGCAGCTCGTGTCAGTTTTTTCTTTGCCGTAAACATCGAGAGAGAGAGAGAAAGCGTAAATACGGCGCACGTCGCGCGCACATATGGAAAACAACGTCTCAACGGCGCGGCACTTCGAAAAGTACGTGGGCGGGCGGCTAAGGGAAGTCACAGTTGACATGCACACACACACACACACACGTGTACGTAACGGCAGCTTCAAACGCTAAGCGCTGCTGCTCGTGTATATGCTGTATATACGAACGTAAGGCCGGCGTTTGACAGATATACCCCATCGTGTGCGTAAGGTGCCTTTGTCACAAGCTCGACTACTCACTCCTCTCGATCGTAATGGTCTTGTGTGTTATGTACGCGCGCTTACGTAGATGATGTATAAACATTTTCACCCTCGCGTCGGCGCGGAAGGAGCTAATTATCAAAGGGTTCGTTGCTAGGCGAGCTGCTCCTTTTTTTCTATTATTTTTGTTCGATATATATACACGCGCAGAGCTCCCCGACTTTATAATACGACTGGACATTCGGTTCTGTTCTTTGTGAAGCTCGAATTTCTTTATCTCGGTATAAAATACAAAGTGATTTTCATCGGCGTGCGCAGGTAGTAGTAGCTTTAAAAGCCCGTGCGAGCAGCAGCTCTGCGAGCCCGAGCTTCTGAGTAAATTGAGAATTTATGTCATTATCGATAAGGAACCTGAAACTGTTTCAATATGCAGTGACATAAATTTCTGCCGGGCTCGCAAAGAAAATATAATTTCCTCTTTTAGCCGAGAGTCCCTCTCGTTGCTGCTGGCACACAGAGCGCAGAGTCGCGTTGTATACCCCAGAAAGAGAGAGAGAGAGAGAGAGAGAGAGACAGTCACCTATAAGCGCGCATGAAAGGAAGCACCTTCTAAAAATAAATCGTTAGCCACAACAGAGGCACATATAAACTGCACAGTTATAAGGATAAGACACGGGCTAAAAGCACATACACGCAGTGTATACCGCACGTTCTAATAACGTATACATACATACGCACGAGATGCAATATCGTTTTATAAAATCTGCGCGAGTGCGAGCAGCAGCGTATACGTATATGTATATGGCCCGACAGAAAATATATAAAACAACCCTATTGCTTCTTCTTATCTTCGCAGCAGAGCCGAAGCGAGGAGGCAAGGTATGATGATCGTCGATTGCCTCGCTTCATCTCCTTTTCGTGTCTTCCTCCCTTGCGTGCCCCCTCGGCTATACGCTCAGACAGAAGAGAGAGAGAGAGAGAGAGAGATACCCATGTGGCCGACATCGAAACTTTCTTCAGGCCAAAGTTTTGTGTGTGCGCTGAGGTTGAATGAAAACGTTACTGCTGCTCCCGCATGGTATGGCGTTCTATATATATTTCTCTCTCTCTCTCTCAGCGAGACGACTACCGATCGGAGCTTCTGATACAGTATAAGATAGAGAAAAAGACCCGAGAGAAGCAAATCGACCTTTTGCCTCTCTCTCGTGAGTCTCTCCATAGACCGTGCACAGCCGCTGGCTCTTGGTCAACTGACTGTGTGTACGCGTGTGCGAGTGTATGTCTCCTCTTCGGATGATCCGACTTTTTTTTTATTTCCTCTTTTTTTTTACCTATATCGATGTTAAGAAGCTTTCTCCGAGTCACGTTCTTTTCCTTCTTCTTCTTCTTCTACTTCCCTCCTCTCTCTTTTTTTTTTTGCGCGCCAACGTCTTATCGAGCCGGTGCAACGGACTCTTTGTCGTTATATATGCTCGCGCATAAAGATGGACAGAAAATTATAATATATATATTCCGAAGCTCCTTCGCCTTCTCGTGTGCGCGCACGCAGAGTATATGAAAACTTGAGCTACGTTTTGCGTATTATTATATATATATATATCCGTGCCCCATTGCTTTTCAGCTCTGCGTCGAATTTTTAGCTTGTGTCATCGAAAAATCCGTCGCTATAATATCGCCGATTATATACTGAAATTCTTTGGCTAAAAACTTGGCTGCTTTTGAGAATACGGCTATATAACGCTCTCCGAGTCTCTTAATCTCGCGCATGCAACTCCTCTCCCGGCTCCGTAATCGATTCCAAAAGCGCCTCTCTCTGCTGTACTAGCCTAAACGCTGGCGCTCATTAAATTTCGCGACCGAAATAGAAATGCAAAAAAAAAAAAAAAAACGTCGAGCACGAGAGTCGAAAGAGTATCATTAAGGAGACGCGCGTAAAATAAGAGAAAGAGCAAAGCACGAGTTGTAAAGACGCGCGCAGTTGTGTGCGCGACGCGTCAATCGGGACTATATGCAGCACTGCACTGCACCGATGCGTCGCTCTACCATATAACACACACACACACACGTACGTATACTATACGGGGAGGGCTAAGAGTCAAAGGCGAACGGAAGCGCCCGTGTTTATTTTCGCGCTTCCGAGTACGTGTGTGCCTTAAACTGCATGCGCGTGCGTGTGTATACGTTGTCGCAAATGAGGTACCGCGTGTTATGTCGTTGGCAATTACGATGAACTCTCTGCACCGCGTGGATCGAGATATTTTTTCGAGACTTTTGGTATATCGCGGCCCCGTGCTTGCAGTCGAGGCTAAATCGATCAAAAACAATCGGCCCGCAGTCGTCGTCGTCGTCGTCGAGCGAATCTTTTCCATATTATACATATAGAAGCGGTCGGGTGACCCTCTCTCGAGCTGCTACGCATTCAATGCGGCTTTCGACGCATTATTCGGTCAGTGCTCTATCGTGGATATACGTACACGCGCAGAGAGCGACTAAATTTTTCTGTATAGAGAACGACCGTACATATATATACGGCGATTCTTTTTCCCCCTCGCATGCGCGCGTCTATACGACTTTTTCGCTAATAAAGCGCGACTCCGCGTTGCTCTCTGTTTCTCTCTCCGCATCGGACGACGACGACGACACGCGACCATCCGGGGACCACACGGTGTGTGTGTGTGCTTGCGTGTGCAAATGCGCCTAACACGCTTTTTCGTTCCATCTGGTCCTTGTTACAGTGGGTTATTAATTAGCCGCTACGCTATACCATTCCCTTTTTTTCTCATTCTCTCTCTTGTGTGCTGTTGGCTTTGAGGCACTTTTGCGGAATATAGGTTGTGTATTAAATTTAAAGTACTGCTATACTTCGCTCTCGCTTATGTGTATGCGTGTATGCGTTTACATGGACTCGCGCGCGCACTCTCCGAGTCGTTTTGCGGATGTGCGTGAGAAAAAAAGGGGTAATGAGGCGCGCAGCGCTCACCATGATCTGTGTGTGCGCTGTATATGCAAATATAACGCAAACCAGACTCGTACATTCGTGGAAAGATTTTTAAAAGGTCTCGGGTCCGAATAATAAGCCAAATGTACTTCGGAGAAAATTCAATACGCGAATTCGTAATTGCTTGCTTATTTTCGCAATACGCCACTCCTTTGGCCCGAGAAGAGAAGTTATCAAGATCTCGCCCAGATCAAAAACCTGACCCCGGGTCCCTTTGATGTTTTTCCCAAACAAGCTCCACGAGTAGCGCTCGTACTTGTATATATTATATATAGCCTAGTACTACTACTACTACTGTGCATTGGAAAATGTATTTCTCATTTTTGTGTTGTGCACCGCGACTCAAAAGCTGGGGGAGAGAAAAAAAACGAAGAAGTGATTCGACTCTGCTCTCTGTGCGCCTTGACCTCCGGCACCATAATGACGGCCCTTTTAGAGCTTTTCGATATCTATACACCTTTCCGTTTTTCTCACTCTTGCCTCTGCCCCCCAGCCACCCAGCCGAAGGTTGACTCGAAGTTCGAGATATCGAGCGAAGCTGTATACCGTTTCGTTATGAACCACGACGACGGCGACGACGACTTGCCAACCCTTGCGCGGTAACTTAATACGCGCGAGGTCTCTTTACGAGGGCGGGCAGCTTTAATGAAGACGGTCTGTCGCAGTGGCACAGCCGCGAGCCATTTTCCCTCCTTTATAGCAGCTACTGGCCACGTTTCTCTCTCTCTCTCTTTCTCTCTTTTCGTCTGGCGCACGATACTGCTCTCTTCGGCTCCTTTTTTGTTGCGCACTTTCGGTTTCGAAATGACCCGAGTGATCATTTCTCCCTATCTTTTTTATCCCTCCCCTCGGCGCGTTTACTCGCCGTCAATGAGTCGATTTTTCGTCCTATATATAGCCGAATGAAAAAAGAAAGAGGAAAGAAAAGCAGCCGAGAGGTAGATACGGTCGTCCAAGTGGCTATCGTCGATTCCTCGTGTACTGCGTACATACACTACTAGACGCGTGTGGCGTTTCGTGCTGGACAGGGAAAACGGATAATCCAAAGCGCGTAATGTCCCTCTACGTGTACCGTCCATTCTTTTTCTCCTTTCTTCCATTAGCCATCGGGATACAAATTTGAAATTTTATCGGAGCGCACCGGTCGAATAATTGAAAATAGAATCGATAGAGTACATTCCGTAGACCAGAAAGCTTTCAAGATTATCGTTTGAAATTCAGTATAGGGTAAAACAAAGCTCCTTTTCACTTTTGCTCTCTCTCTTTCTAGTCTCTTCTATCTCTTCCTCTTCGTTTTCGCCTGAAAACAAGAAAAAATAAAGGAAAAAGAGAGCCGAAAAAAGACTACTAGCGTACTTGGCTCTCCGGGACTAAATAGTTGCAGAGTCGAATGATTGAAAGGAGCTCGTCGGCCGTCAGGGATAAAAGTACGCAATTAAGCGAGAGCGAGTTTTAGTGCGCGCGCTATAAACGAGTTGGCCGTGCAGCAGTACAGAGCCACTGCTGCTGCTGCTGCTGCTGCCTCGCACAGTATGCCTCGATGCCAATATCTCACACACACACTCGTACGTACGTACGTATATTTGTCTCTTTCTCGCTCTCAATGGGTGTTCTATTCGCCTGTGTGTACAGTGTGTCTGATTTATCTTCCCGCGTATACAAGCCGCTTTCTTTCGTGTATATTCTCTCTCCCTCTCTGTTTCTGCAGCTCACATATATATACACACATAACTGCCCCATGAGCGCATATAATCGAGCTCGCACACTGCATTAGGTGCTGCTGTGTGTAATATATGTGTAGCCATGCACTTGTCCGTGAATATACACAGAGACATACACGCGACACAGAGAGAGAGACTATGTATGCGTGTGCGCGCGACAACTCGACGTTTGATGAATGTTCATTGATTGGCCAAATCGATAATCAATAATACCATACGCGTGTGCATGAAAGCGTCGATTCTGAGATCAATTATATCTTGCAATAATAATAATACGTCATTTGTTTCGAGAACTCGACGTGCGTCCGATGTATGTGTGTGTGTGCTATGTGTATATATACAATCACTGCAATGAATCAGGATTGATTCTCCCTCGCGATATATCTATATTTTACCTACAGCAAAGATCACTGATTTAAGAGTCGTTTCCCAAGCTCGCACGCCCGTCTTGATTCGGTAAATGTTTAACTGAAAATTTTCATTGTCTCTCTCTCTCTCGAGCATTTCCATTGCTCGAGCATATTACACGTACGTATACGTACGTACCATTATAATCTTCGCCGGATAATTTCGAGGTCGACACACGCTGCGCACAGCCTGAATATTTCACTTAATTTACGTATGCAAATATTCTTCGTCGTCGTCGTCGTCGTCGTCGCTCGGCTGTACGGCTTATACGCCGCGTTGCTCTGTGTCGCCCTTTATTCTCTGCTGTATATATGTGTGTGTGCGTGTGTAATTTCGCAGACCCGCATGGTATAAGAGACACGAAGAGATTATTATTACCCGGCGTTTAGCTTCTTAAGAGCCGCGTTAAATACGGCTGCCGCTGCTGCTGCTGCTTCTGTGCTGCGCGCAGGATTTAGCCTCTCGGCTACCGACGAATTTATTAACTAGGCATTGATACTATGTACATAAGTAGCTATAAATAATTTCAAAATGATCCATCGCGTGAAATTAATTTTTCTTTTGTTTTCTGTTGCAGGTAAGGAATTCGTTTTATCGTTGCCGGAAAATTATATATTCTACAGCGCCGAGCCGTGAACGGTGAGTTTGTTTTATCCGATCGAGTCAAAATACCGATAACGCGAGCTTTTTCTTCGCGCGAGCCTATTTATCTAGAGCAGGATGATCGAGTCGTTCGTGCGAATAGACAACTATTATGACGAAACACGTGCGTGCTCAAAAATAAATGTACATTACGCGAGGCGCGCTCATATACGTCGGCATATATAACGCGGCGGTGCGGCGTCGTCGTCGTCGTCAAACAGCAATCATACTTGAGCAAACATCAAATAAAGCTTTACACAATATCCACTGTACTTCCCAAAATTTCTCATTTCCGTAGCGCGTCTGTCTGTCTGTCTGTCTGTGTGTATATTGTCGCGCGATTCATACATGCGCGCGTTGTAATCGAAATAAAAATCGCCTGCAAAAGTGAAACCGAACGGAAAAATTCGTGAAAAATATGTATCTGCGCGAGGAAATTTAATACTGCATATCTATCGATTTCTAAAGTGTACCAAAAAGCTAACCAACTTTAGCTCACTCGCGCACAAAGTCATCGAAAAGTCTACGTAATGGCCTTTCACGAAAAGACGATCCATAAATTATGATTTCTGCTCTCGCGCTATCGCTTTGAAAATTGATATTTGGCTCTCGGCTGTGCATTCTCTGCGGAAGATGCAGTGCATATAGCTCGTTGGCACACACACACACACTTACAAGAGCTTCAGCGCGCAGGAAAGAAGTCTCGAGAGTCGGACAGTCGAGGGCACAAACGGTAACGTCAATTTTTGCACGAGAAAGCGAAAAATTTTTACAGTATATTTTACGAGACGCTGTGGCAGCAGCAGCAGCAGCAGCAGCAGCGCAGGTCGAGCTCCATAGCTGCAGCAGCAGCAACAGCGACGGCGGCACGAGGTTAAATCACTGAAATTGATGTGAGCCTCCGCGGCTAAAGTGGATATAATTTTATATACGCTCGGGCTTTTACTCAGCCGAGTGCATATATACTGCGCAGTGTACGATATGTATGTATATGAGACATTGTTTTTCCCGCAAGCTGCCCCACGCGCGCGGGACGGACAAATTTATGCGTCACGACGACGCGGAGAGCGCAATAATAACGTAATAACCGTATTATCCTATCAAGTTGTCCGCGTGGAGCCGAGCCGTAGCAACAAATCTTCGACGTCGAATTTCGCAAACATATAGAGCGAGAGCAGACGTCGCGATCGATGCGAGTGAAAGAAGTGTTTTTTTTCCTGCGAATTCACTGTACAGTTCACCCCGAACGAAGATTACCATTAGCCCGTGAGCCGGCTGCAGTGATCCTACGGGCAGGGCAAAGCTCGCTCGAAGCCTATTGTCTTTTCACCTCTCTGTTCGTCTCTCTGTGCTGCATCGGCCACTACGACATGGTAGCCATTGTCCACCCGCAGAAATGTAAATAACAGCCGCATGGACCAATCAGACTGATTGGTCGTCGCCGGGTAGATAGTCCTGCGAGTTTCTCTCTCTCTCTCTCTGCGCTGTGCTATACGCGTCGAGATCGCCCGCATATGCACCGATGCACTCTACATATAGGCTGCCGCTGCTGCCGATGCTCGTGTAGCAGCGGCCGTCGAGCGTACACGGAAGCAGCAGCTATAGCCTCGACAGAAAGGGGGAGAACGAGAAAACGATTTTCAATATATGCAGGTATTACACGAAGTCTCTGTAGTAGTAGCAGTAGCCGCATGCGACGACGACGACGACGACGACAGAATTGAAAAAAGGTAAAATTAAAAAAAGGAAAAATTCGAGAGCTCGTGCTAGGGTACAATTTTCCATACGAATAGCACTCGCGAGAGGCTGGCTGGGGGATGCGGCGCGCAGTATAGCAGTGGCATTTGCATCGGACACGATTATTGCGAGCAACAATATTATGCCGACGACATAATCGAAATGGAATAGGCATTATACATGCCAATACCTGTACTCTCGTGTGAAAGCCTAGCTATATACATAGATCGCAGCGACTGTGTGGCAGACTGTATCGAGCGCCGGGCTGCTGCTGCTGCTGCTGCGAGAACGTTATAACGGGCGCGCGGGTGGGAGGAGAGGTCGAGACATTGAATTATTCGCCAGGCTCTCTACCTCACTCTATACCTCTCTCGCTCTCGATCCGGAGATCGACGACAATGCGACCGACGGTATATATGAACCTGCTGCCGCGCGCTCGTGTGTGCGAGCTCGTACAAGGTATACATTATTATGTCCCTGTGTGTGTGCCTGTGTGTAGGTGCGTCGAATAATACGCGTAGTATAGGTACGCTTGCAGCTGTGTATGCACGTATCCTATATTCCGCTTTGAGCGCGGTATAACGCACGCGTCTCGCAGAATTATATTAAATCGAAGACTCACGGAGTACGTACGGAGTGTAGCAGACGACGGGCTTGTACAAACACACGCGTGCACACGCACACACAGATGTTTCGAACTTCTAATTGATGCCATATAGAGTGAGAGAGAGAAGCTGACTGTATGTGCGCGCACACGCTCCATGCGATAATGCACTTTGGATTATTTAGTAGGTCTCGCTCTCTCGCTCACTCGCTTGTCTCGCTGTATCGATTGTATTATCATTATTATTGTTTTATATGTATTACCAAAGAAGATAGACACGTATAGAAGCACAGAACTATAGGGGCGATTGAGGCTGGCTCATATGGTACCAAAACCAACTTCAAGGGGGCGCGGCGAGCAACCTAAGCCTGTAATGCATAAGCAACATTTAGTCCGAAGCACGTAACGTCTTCGTGGTCGAGTGGTCAAGCGCTCGGCTTTGTCTTTTGCGTCGACTGGTCGGGCATTGGTTCAATCCCAGGCCGCGGATATTTTTTTTACATGTTTTTTTCTTAATTACAAAGAATAAAGTGAGGATTTCGCTTTTAGCTAATATGGTTATAAAATTAAAATACTTTGATAAATTTATTTATTAAAAGTTTTTTTTAAATGTGAAAAATAATAATCAAGTGATACGGTCCATTTAAAATTTGAGTCCGAGATATATTTTCATAAAAAAGAAACTTCATTTAATCAAATTGACATGAAATGTTTTTTCGAGGCCATACATATAAATTAATTTAATTTAATTTGCGTTTGAATGAAATGTGATTTTTCATTTTTTTACTCGAAAAAAAAACATGAAAAAAAACGTTTGATTATCAATGTAATTTTAATTTTATGACCAATATCAGCTAAAAACGAAATCCTTACTTTAATTCTTTGTAATTAAAGAAAAAAACATGTAAAAAAAATATCCGCAGGCTGGGATTGAACCAATGCCCGACCGGTCGACGCAAAAGACAAAGCCGAGCGCTTGACCACTCGACCACGAAGATGTTACAAGCCATGGACTAAATGTTGCTTATGAATTACAGGCTTAGGTTGCTCGCCGCGCCCCCTTGAAGTTGGTTTTGGTACCATATGAGCCAGCCTCAATTTTTACTTAAGCTCTGGGCTTCTATACATGTCTATCTTCTTTGGTATTACGTAGCTTTGATCAATTTTAATCGAAGCGTGTACCGTACCTGTGCCTGTGTATGCTAGGCGCTGCTGCCATTGGATTTAAATTTTGCCGCAAAATCTTAGTTATAACCATGCGCTGCGTGGTGCGCTGCTTATATAATATATTTCGGTACACAAAGTGAGAGACTTGCGCGATGAATAAATGCGCAGAAATGAACCCGGCTTGGAAATTTCGCCTTATAGGCGCAAATCTCGGGAATTACTCGCACAGCACGTATAGCTCTCGCGTAGATCACGCTGAAGTAATAATGGCTTTCTACCCAAAAGAAAGTATCGTTTAAAATGTTTTGAAATACATTACCACTTCCGGAAAATGACAATTTGATTTTATCAAAAAAATTTTAATCACTTTTAAGGCTCTACCGCTAGATGGCGAACACATTTATTTGTAAATATCTGCAAGTGACGAAGTAAAATTAATTGCATAAGTCAAAGTTAAAGATAAAATTATTATTAATTTTAGTGGCATTGCAAGTGTACAATGCTATTTACTTCCAATTCACAAATTCAATTTAATGATTTTACAATTCATATGTAGAAAATCTAAAATAAGAATTAAGAGCTTTTTCATATAATAATTTGCGTGAATTTTATGTAATCAAAAGATGGACATTAAAAAATGGTATTATATGGGGCTAAAAAATGTTGAAAAAGTGTTACTCCTGTTGGTTAGTACATGTCTTATCCTAAAAACCTCTTCAAGTTCAAGCAACTTTTTCTTAAGACAAAAACTAGCCATAAAAAATGTCGAGTATTTCTACCAGGGAAATGACATGCTATCAACGGCAATCAGTACACGATTGCTGGGCGCCTGTCGGACTATACATTATTGTGTGCGCTCGAATCAGCGGCGATCTCTTTTCTCGCGCAGAAAAAAGGAGAGAATAAATATAACAACAATAATGAAACGAAAAAAATGAAGCAAAAAAATCATTATACGCGCTGCACTCGCGCCAATCAAATTTTTGTCCTAAACGAAGCGAAAGCGTACAACCGATTGACAGCTGCGACGCAACGAGCGTTAACTCTTTTCTCTTTATCTCTCTCTCTTCGATTTATTTCTCTTTATTTCTTTATTTTTCACTTGCCAACTTTTTCTCTCCCTTTTTTATCGAAGCAAAGCAAAGAAAGGACGACGCGTCAATATGCCGGCGTTCGATATTTCATTGGCCACTGCTTCGTTCCGTTATACCGCGCGCGCGCGCCTCATGTTTGATTAATGTATACGAAATGAGGGTGTATTTTCGTCCAGGCCAATTTCATTGCTGCTGCTGCTGCTGCCTCGTGTGTCCATGCTACAAGAACGAGCGTATACGCAGGGCCAATTTCAACAGATTAAAAACTTTCGTTGGAGCGGCAAAAAGTAATTTTGCGATCGGAATATATGTAAAAAACAATCAATGCGCAGCGCGCGCCCGACAGTCAATCCGTGTATCTCTCTATATTATATTCGAGCGAGAGAAAACATCCGCTACATATATATTGTACGCGCCCAGATAAGAAGAAAAAAAGGAAGGTAATATCTCTTATTCGGAGATAGCGCCTTCCCCCGTGCGCGGCCCATCCCCCAAAAGTGCACACGTTCGATATAGCGCGGCCTCGAGTCGCAGAGGCGAACGCAGGAGAGGAGAAAAGAAGAGAAGTATAAGGGATGTTTACAGGAGGCAGTGGTATATATAGCGGCGAACTCGAATTCGCGGAGCTATAGCGTCTGCCGAAGAAAGTAATGACTCCACTCGAGAAGATGAAGCGCAATGGCAGAATTTCCTTTTTTCCTTCTCGCCCGCCCGCCCGCGGTATATAACGTCCGCGAGCTCGAGCGAGCGTGTGCTTTTCTTTCCCTTTCTCGGGTAGACGCTCGTTTCCACCATATACGCTCGCTCTGCTTGCTCGCCCCTTTCCTTCTTTTTTTGCTTTCTTCTTCTTCTTTTTTCACAGTTTTCTTCTTTTTTTTTTCATTCATTTTCTTCAACCCGAATAGTCGCCGCCGCCACCGCGAAAGACTGCCGGTACTGCTGCTTCACGCGTGCATCATCAAGCTTTTCAAATTTTCCCTCTTCGACCTTTATCTTCGCTGAGCTGTCTTTACAATCGGCGCGCGTTATATAGAACTGTTTACGATTGATTTTTCTTCCTGCTGCCGCTGCTCCGGGAAAACGTTATTTCTTCGCTTTTTATGTCCTCTTACGGATCGGTCGAAAGGACTCTCGAGCAATCGACGATGTTTACGTGCCGCGACGTCATAAATTATCGTTCGCCAATTGCTCGTTACGCAATTAAGCTCGGAAAACTAAGTAGGCCCTCACGTAATTACCCACATAGCTCTCGGGCTTTTCTCATTTACATTCGATCGAACTATATACGTTTCGATAGAGAGGTATTGCATCGATACGTTTTAGAAAAGGAGTCGGTTGCAATGCTGCAATTCGCAACGACGTCTTTATATATAAGATATAATAATATACGTGCAGCGCGCGCTACAGATCTAATCTGGTTCGCGCGGAATTGTGATTCGAGAGTTGCTGCGCACATTCGGCCCGGTATAACGATGAAATACGCATCGACGGTCCAGTAAATACATGTTCGTATATATATATACGATATATGCGTGTAATCTCTCGCTCCTTTAGTCCGAGTTTGATGGCGCTCTCGATGCCCTTTTTTATCCGCCCGGTCGATCGCAGATGCGCGTACGGCGAACGAAACAAATGGAAATCTTTATGATCGGCCGGTGCATGCACGCTGTATACACGCTGTTAATCTTCAATTCCATTTGGCCCGAATTTTATTAGGGCTATATTTAGCCCCGAACGAGGCGAGGCCAGCCTCTTTTAAGGTTCGCGCGCAGTACGCGAGAGTTCATATCCACTCGGTGGATTAAAATAAGATTCCGAGAGCACCGTGCGGCGCGTTGTTGTTGGCGGCTCCTTATAGGAAATGCGATTTAGCCGTCGTCTGGCCCAAGAGAATAGAAGAAACGGCAATCGTCGAGGAAAAAACGTATCGTCGGTGTGTGCTCGAGGTACACGAGAGCTGGGCTAAAAGTTTTTGCAACGTAGCCGCCCTTTTTTTTACCGCCCGAGAACGATCTGTGTGCGTAGAATATTCGCATAACCCACAACGTTCACCGAGAAATTCATTCGTTTCAACGAGCTTCGGAGTTTTAATATACATTTTCGAATATTTGTGCAGTAGTCGCGCACAACTTGTGCAATACTCGCACGCCACGCGAAAATATACATTTCTCGCTGCTCGAGAGTTCGATTCAAATTATAAATGTTATATATGTATATCGCATTGGACGATCAAACCATCGCGATAATTTAAATCGAGTTGGCAGCTCTCGAGGAGCGATCGGTGCCGGGCGATCATTTCGGCGAAATGTATCTTGCCAGCGTAGTGTATATATTGGCTCGACGCGGACGTCCGCCGACTCGGAGAAGCTATGGCGGCGGCCTCATGATCGATGGCAATTTAAGTTTGTCTCTCGGAGGAGCTTCGCGCACAGATTGTCATTCTCCGGCGAAAGTCGATTCTCTCGCGACGCGATTCCAAGGCGTGTATCTCTCATGTACGCTCGGAAAAACGCAGCGAAAATCAAAGCGGAGCAGTTGCGAGCTCGCGCGGTTATATAGCTGATAAATAAACTCGGGCGCGCAAAAGCTACACGGCGCAAGAAAGTTAGGGGGCTTTGATTTATTTTTCTCGCTGAGAGAGCTGTGCGCGCGCCCTTGCCTGCATACATATATATACAACTACATAAGCAAAGCTGCTGCACGATCGAGCGCGGATATATAATATAGGTACAAGCAGCAGCAGCAGCAGCAACGGAGTCAAGGTATGCAGAGCGGCAGACAATGAGCTCGATGTATTATATAGCTATATAAATTTCAGCAGCCGCACCGGCGCTATGATTTATACTAATATCTGTACACGATTTTCCCGCTGACGTGCGATTATTATATTATTGCATGATAAATGAATGATATTGATTGGTTTTATCTGGGGCTTATCTCGGCTCTCGCTCCACTCGCTCTCTATGCGCAAAATGTGTACATCGAGATTCGTATAACACGCTACATGTATATAATGCTACACGGCAGCGCATTCGCATTCGTACGTACATATACTTTTGCGAATTGTATATTATATGCGCTTACACGCGCGGTGATTTATGACTCGATCTATGGCTCATAACAGAACTCGCGCGCTCTGTATCTCTGTATATATAGTGTATAACCCACAGCACACCGCAAATCGTGGTGTGTATATCGCTCGCGCAGCTTATTCAACTCGTGTGTTGGTGTTTTTTAGCGGCGCGGGCGATCAGCGAGAGTGAAAAAAAATCCTTCTCGTGTCTTGAATGTACTTGTTACGTATTCATTGCTCATAAAAAAGACTCGCGGTGCGTCAATGATCGATCGTGTGCGTGTATACTTTTAAAATGCGCCCTGCTCGGATGATCTCGTATGCGCAACGGCGATTTTTTTCCCAGCCGCGCCGACCGATGTCATAATTATTATTGTATTGTATTATCGAGCAGATATCGCGATGACGCGACTCTTTCTCCTGCGCGAGACGCCTCGGAAAATCATCGCGCGGCGATCTTCGACGCGGCTGCTGCTGAAGTGACTTATAACCTGTCTCATCTCGTGCATGTTACAATACGTGTGTTGCACGCGAAGTTGCAGATGGAGTCGAGCAAAGCTGCGAGTCGGAGCTCGAGCGAGCGAGGGATCAAGATTCGCCCTCGGGACTTGCGGGAACGTCGTCGCGTTGATGCAGTGATAATGAGTGTGTGCATATGTGTGTGTGCCTCTCCAACGTTACGAGCGCGTATAACCTTCGCCCCGTTACACCCTCGTCTCAACTGCTCAACGTATACATAGTACTCGCAACTCTCGTGGAGTACAGACTCGCGAAAACTCACGTACTATACGATACCTTTGCCCTCAGCTGCAATTGTGTAGGGTATAATGTGTATGCGTTGTAAGTTGCGGCTGGCCCTCGTGATTTTCTTTTTTGTGCCTCTAATCGATATACACACTCGCTACTTCGTGACCCCGCAAATGAAGCCTGGATTATTGCCGCGCCAGGATTATATCGTATCGACCGGGGTCCAGGCGCGAGAGTTTTTTGGCGGGGGTCACGCGCACCGCTATATGTGAGTGTGTATTAATTTATCGTCAGCGATGGATTCTCTACGGTTCGCGCGCCAGAGGATAATACAACCCGGACAAGAATGCGCGGGGTATAAAAAATTAAACCGAACGCGTGTAGTAAGTTGCGCTTTATGATTTATTTCGGTATAGAATAAGGAGTGATTTATCACGCAGCTCGAGCTGAGCTCTCTCTCTCTCAGAGCTGCTTCGTGGTGTAGGTACTTTCCACCCGCGCGCCAATGTTTCTGTCAGTGAGCTCGTCTTTTATGAAAAATGTCGACGGGCGCTCGACGTGCGAGCAAGGCGCGCATATACATAAAAACGCGCCCGTCTTTATCGCGTAATTTATACGATCGTAGGTTCGGTGCCTCGCGCAGTTACGTAACGCACGCGCATTACCCGAGATTACCGAAAAATTACACGATAATTTAGCCGAGGCAGATTTTCGATTAACTTTGACACGCTTGCGACGGTCCAATTCGCTGGAAGTACAATGTATTTTCTTCGTACTATATCTCCGTGGCGCGTCGCGAGTAAATTTGTGTCTGGTTAAAAAAAAAAAGGTTCCCTTTGAACAAACTGTAAGAGCCCGGGAAAAAATTCGTCTGCCTAATGAATTTCTTATACCTCTCTTTGCTTTTGAAATCGCGCGCGTGTTAAGCCGCTGGTGTCTGTATCACATTATGAATACGTGCCTCGTGCGGCGAGATCTGCATTCTGAATTTCGGCCCGAAAGTATACGCGCCCGGGCATATAAATAAAGGATTTTCGAAAGAGGAACCACGAGGAGAGGACTCTTCGCCCTTCCTGGGATTATATTAAAGGCCTCATAAGCGCAGGCCGCTGCTCTGTGTGTGTGCTGTCAACTCTCGACTCACGTAAAGGGGGATTAATTAACGATTCGTTGAATTAAATTTTGGGAGTTCTCGCACGCGAATTCGAGTGTGTTTGGTGTGTGCCAGCGCATATTCATGCATTTTTTCCCTCCGCCAACGCGAGCAGAGGCGATCTGCCACTCGGCGAAAAATTTTACGAGCGCGTCGTTTTCTATATAATTGTGTCGGGTCTTCGTTCGTACGATATGCAAAAGACGCATCTTATACGTTTCAAGAAAGAGGTGATTTGCTCGCGGCAATTCAGATACGAGTTGTTCGCAATTCCATCGCTACATATACACAAGACTTGCGGAAAGACTATTATTTCCCTAACCTCACTCATTTAGATTTGATAAACTCAGGATAAAAAATTCAATCATAACAAGTGGAGAAATTCGTTTGAAGTATATTTATTGCTTGCTCCTTATGTACTGATCAGAAATTTTTTTGCTCCTTGGGGGTTTACAATACTCCATCTGTTGATAGAATTAAATAGAATTAAAAAGCTTTGGTATTAAACAAGTTTTAAAATATTAAACCTAATATTTTTATACAAAAATATACAAAAAATTCTCATTCGAAAGATACTGTATCACCGACGAGTCGATATTTCTACACAATTATCGCACTTACTCGTTTTTTTCTGGTTTACTCCTCTACCCAGCGCGAGTAAAGAAGTTTCGCATCCAAAAAAGACGCGAGGGTGGAAGGCATAGCAGCGATACAACAAAAACAAGCCATTCGTGCATAATGGACTTTGAATCGATCAAGACGCAGCGTACGGCACACGCGCGCGCGCCAGACACAGTCTGCACGCAGACGTACACAGGGACCGAGTCACTTTGCCTTAAACTGAAAATGCAGACACGGTCGGCAGGATGTTTCGGGCGTCTCTTTCCGAGAAGTCGAGCGCGATGCAGCTTTTTTTCGTCGCTCTCGTGCGCTTGTACCGAGAAACAATTTGTTAAAAATTAAATTATCGCTATTTGATGCGGAGCGCGCGTATGTGCGCGTTGATAAGAGCAAAATAAACGTTGCATACAAAGCGCGCGCGATCGTTTTCTCGAGAATAAAACGCGGCCCAAGTTTCCGAAAGAGCGCGGATACCTCGAATCGACGCGCCAGTAGAGAGGATGAGAATCGCGCCCGAGCTCGAGAGCATAACAGTCGACTGTTATGATAGTGCAAGAGCGAGAACGATAACAAACACGTAGCAATCAGAAAAGAAGGTCCGCCGCCTGCAAGTGCCTAACTGCCTGTGAACGAAATAACCAGTGCAATGAGATAGCGAGAGTAATAGCAAGTACATACGTATTACGCCATACGATAAAATGTTTTCACACACTTTCGAGACTTTGACGAAGAAAATAAAAGAAAAAGCTTCTAAATATTTATACTCGGCGTGAAAATGAAAGAGCCGCAAGGGACTACTACTGCTGTACGCCCGCTCACCATTGGTATAATATAAACATATAATGTGCGGGACAAAGCAGCACATATAAGAAAGCGAGTGACGGAATAACAAATTAGACGCGTTTTTTTTTTTTAAACGAATACGTGGTTTTGAAGTATTAACCTTATGTGCGCATGCAACGCGAGGCAGCGGCCGTTACGCGAGAACAAAGTACGCCAGAGAGAAACAATTTATGCCTTCAGCGACTGCTATAAGCTCCGGCGCGCATCAAAAGCTGAAGCGCACGAAAAAAAGGGGAAAAAAATTGAAACTTGCGTGACGCAAGCGCGGAGGACTGCTCGTGCCAGAAGCCCGTATGACGCGAGAACCTTTAAACTCTTTTCGTAATTCCCTTTTTCTTTTTTTTTTCATACTTCGAGTGTTATATGCGTACCCGTACACAGTAGCTTTGAAGCTCGCACGAAAGAAAAGAGAAAGTACATGAAATATCTTGCAGTGATTGAATTTTTAAAATACTGCACTCGCGCGATGGATAAGTGCGGAATTCGATCTTCCAGATAGCGGATCAATTATGGAAAGCTCGTAACGAAGGACTCGTGCGGTAGTAGCACTGACGATTTCGTTCAACTAATTAAAGCTTCGAATTCACCTCGAGTACGAAACGCTCGATTTCTTCGCTTCAAAGATTACATACAGCGTATATACACACGCATCTCTCTCTCTCTCTCTTTATATCCTCGCTCCTGGCAAAGCCAGTTGACTTCATCTACTTTCTCTCTGAAAAGCCACTTGGCGCGCAAACTCGCACACTTTTGCATGCCGCGGGAAATTGTGTTCATCATGACTAAGAAAAAAGCGTCTATACAGAGAGAGAAGAGAGAGAGAGAGAGAGAGAGAGAGAGGCAGGCGGTAAAAGTAAAAGTCGACGCTGATGCTGCTGCTGCTGCCATGGACGACGTCCGTATCCAATAGTTGGCAAATCGCGCGTGTCAAAGGTCGTCGCGCAGAGGCTTACAGTAGATCAAAGGCGCTTTCCTCCGGACCAAAATTGCAAAATCCTTCATTATGGAGCAAAACCTCACTCTCTCACGAGCAGCAGCAGCAGCAGCAGCCTCGGCCTCGTGCGTGCGTGGGTGTGACAAGGCTTTGATTTTCGTACGATCCTGAGCTGTACGCGTAAACACATACGCGTGTAATATACGCGTGCGTGTTTATAACGTATACGCAGCAAGACGACGACGCGTATGAATAAGGATATACAGTCGAGAGTACGCCTATATTATGTAAACACTTACTTACCTGCGGTGCGAATGAATTTTCATTGAAATTTGTTGCGCAAATAAAAAACAAGTTTAATCGACGCGCCCCCGAAAATCCGTATTTGCATCGATGCGGTATAGCGATCGCCAACGAGGACCATTAAATTGATAATGATCCTGTAGCATAGTGGTAACGCACCTTTTCCTCCCTTGCAAAAAAAAAAAAAACAAACGAAAAAAATCTCCGACCTACGCACGAACAACGAGCTGTATTATATGGAATACGCGTTCTATTCTCTCTCTCGCCGTACGTGCATTATACATCTTTGGGCAGCGCGCGGAGTTCGCTTTTGTTTCGCATTCTCTTCTCTCTGTCTCTTTCATTCCTCTTACGTGGCAAAGAAAAATCTCTTCTTCAGCACGACGACGACGACGACGACGAATGTATAAGCAAGGAGAGAATACAGTGAAAAAAAAGAGAGGAGGAAAATATCTATCCTCGTTTTGTACTTTAGCTCGCTCGTCTGCTGCTGCTGCTGCGTGTATTACCGTGTCTCGTCGCAGTTCTTGTTGCGCGAAACGATATTCCGATCGGCGCAGGCAGCTTTTTTTTCGCTGTATACTGTAGTAGACTGTACGCTTACTCACTGTGCTCGCCTTACTTTTTGGCTCGTTTCACACGGCCGAGGCAGCAAGGAAAGTAGTAGTTGTAGTAGTAGTAGTAGCAGTAGTAGTAGTAACTGCTGTATAGCATAACTCTCCCCGATGCAAAAGCATTCCCTTGTTCTCTTCCTCGCACCACTAGACTATACGACGACGACGACGATAGACGTGCGCGCTTGTATATATATATAGCCTACACGTACGTATACGGTGAAGCTCGCGCGCCACACGCTACACTCGCACTTTTCGTCTGAAAGCGTTAGTAGTCGCGTCCCTGACGGCAAAGTTTTCTGCATTCTCCGCTGCTTCTGGATTCGGTCGAGGATGTGTATATACCTGTATATATCCTCCTCCGTCACGCGGCTACATGTATATATAGCCTAGTGCTTTCATCCTTGCTGCGTCGCCGCTATACTGCCACTGCTTTGTCTCTCTTTTTCGCTTCTGCTCTATCTGCTTTACTTTATCCAGCCACTTTGTAGTCCTTTTTACGCACGCATTATAAGTTACTTCTGCTCAGCGTGGCGCGCGTTATACTCGTAACGCATAGAGTCCTTCTTTTTTTCGTCTCGTTGTTTCCGTCAACTATGTGTAAAGCGCGACAGGCCCTACGATCAATTTAGTACTGGCATATACGCGCAGCGCGCGAATGGACACATGCAAAGGTTAAATACGTTCCGACTCTTGCGTCGAGGTATCGATCGCCGTCCGTTCGAGACGAGGACGCGAATGCGAAAGAAAAAATTGATAAACGATTTAAACGGTCGGTAGCTCGCGACTAATGCGCTCACGCAGGTATATACAGTATGGTATCGGTCGTCGTTCGGGGATCGAAATGAAAGTTCCTGCAGCTCTCAAAGCGATCTAGTCTTGCGGACTGCTTCTTCTTCTTCTTGCTTCTCTCCTTTTTTACCTGCTGCTTTATGTGCTTTTCATCCGGTCTTTACCTCGTTTTTGTTCGAGGCGGGCTTTTCCGTCGATACTTTTTGAAGCGATCTAGTGCCCGGCCCACCCGCTTTGATGGCGTGCGCAAATTCCACTGCCGAGCAAATACCCACCTGAATTCGTATTTCTCTGCGATGCACGGCCGTCGGAACTGTACAAGGAAATCCCAATCTTTGCGGTCATACTTATAATATATAGCGAAGTCTAAGCGCCTTTTTCTCGCGAGCAAAGACTCAAAATATGAAAGGATGAAAAGCAGGTACCAGTCTGTCTGGCGAGCTAAACTCGAGATCTCGCTTGAAGAGTAAAAAAAAATAAATTAAAAAATATAAGAATCCGATTCGCCGGTATATAGTTTTGTAACGAGCTTAACGCGCCTCTCGCGCAAGGCCAAGTCATGCGGCAGCTGCGTGTTGTACCCTCTCGAACAGCTCGCCTTGTTATACACTCCGTCCTCGTAATTAATCGGCAGCTATTCTTCACGTTCAACTGCAGCTCTCAAGCTGCGGCGGTATACACACCTTCGGCTCTTCTATCTACTTTGTCATCACCTATATATACTGCGCGCAGAACTTTGAAAGGGACGATTAAGCATTTTAGCTTGTGGGCTTGCGGGGAGCGCGAGAAAAAAAAAGAAACGAAGAAAAAAATGACGTACCGATTCATCAGGTTTTTCACGTGGTTGTAACACTCTTACGCTTTCTCTCTTCGTTGCGAGAGGTCGAGCTCTCTTTCAGTTTTATACTCTCGAGCCTCGACTTACTGAGGTAGAAAATTATGCAATGGATTTTCGGGGGTTTTAAGACGGCGGTGGTGGCCTCGCTCTTTTCTCTCGCCAACACCACCAGCCACCAGGGGTGTGCAAGATTGATGACGGCAATTTTTACGGAATATCATTTTCGTAATTTAACGGTGTAAATATATTAAAAAGAAGTAGCAGCGTCTTCGACACGACTAAGCGAAATTGAAAGACTGCCTACGGTAGCGAAGATATTTTCGGCTGCAGCTATGTAGCAGGAGAATGAATCAATTGCGCGAGGCTTGCGACTTGATTAATAAATTTTCATCGACCGCGCGCTATAATGAGCTATACAATAAATCAGAATTAAATTCTGCCTATAATGCACGATAAATAATAACGATATCCTTTTTTATCTGTTACAGGTGAGCTGCCTCGAATTCAAACGAAATAACGAGCTTTTCATGCTGAAGTATAATACCCTCGTTCACGTAAGCGAAAACACTCCGCAGTCAATATCAATCAGTAAAGCAAATGTTTCCTTTTTTTTCTCTGCACGAGGCGGGCGCGCGCAAAACACGAGTTGCGCAAATCGCTTATCATACAAACCCGTTCCGTTTCACCCAGTCATCGGAGATATCGTTGCCGCGCCGCCGCCGCTGCGTCGTGAAACACGACTTTGCCTCGACACACACGATTCATTCGTCGAAAGGGCTCGAGCCGAAGGAAGTGTATTATAAGGAGCGAACGTGAGAGAGAGAGAGAGAGACGAAATCTAAGTCACGAGTGCTGCACCGGACCTATATGTATATATCCAGAGTCCGCCTTGCTGCAAGAGCGGGATGACTTGCTGGAATACGTGATCTAATCAAGCCAATGATAATGGCTACCTCGTAAAACCATATATACGCTCGGGTGCGATTTTCAATTCTTTTTTCTCTCCTTCTGCTGCTGCTGCTGCTGCTGCTGCTCCTGCACAACCGTATGAGCCAGTCTTTTTATTAACTTGCGCGACGTTGGAATATGCTCCGAATTTTCTTCCGCCTCGCTGGACTCTTTGTTTTTATTCCTCGTTGATGCTTACTTAGCTGCACTTTACGCTCCGTTTGTCTCGTCTTCACTTGTGTGTTTATATTATCTATATGCCGCACAGAAGCAGTTTCATAGAGTGATATCTCACAGTAATAGGGGGGCAAAAAAAAAAGAATGGCTTTCTCAATCTCATGGTACACGTACGAACACATGCACTTGCGAATAGAAATAGATTTTGCTACTTTAGCTTGAATTTTGCATGGTCGCCCCAAAAGTTACACACATGATCCCGACGAAAGGATACGACTTTTCTTTCCTTCTAGGCTATAAAGTAACAGACGTACCATATTTCAAATTAGCCGAGCCCTTTTATATGTAGGCGCGGGAATAGTAGTAGTAGTAGTAGTAGTAGTAGTAGTAGTAGTAGTAGTAGAGCAGTGGCGTGTGCAGTCGCACGTGATAACCCGGACTCTACGAGCGACTGCAGAGTAACAGCAGCAGCAGCGGCAGCAGCTCGACGTTTATACATATAGAGTACTCGACTCGAGAGAAAGAGAATGCCCCATCAATTTTCGTTAATAACCCTGCTCTGTACTAGCGAAATAAACTCGTGTCCAATCTAACCTTCATCTCCCCTCTTTCTCTTGCAGTCAGCCTTAGCTGGCTCCTCTTCTTCTTCTACTCTCTTTTCTTCCTTTCTCGTGCTCCTGTGTCTTATGCTATATAGCTTGTGGGAGCTATGTATACGTAGCTTTTGCGCCCGCGAAGCACCGCACTAGTACAGTAGTATAATATACGTGCCGCATTCGAGAGTCCACTTTTATATATCACGCGTTTACATTTTATAGTACATTTATATATATGTAAGGCAAAAAAGCACACGAGCCAGTCACGTACAGATCGGTACGCTCGAGCGTCGTGTCGTCGTCTAGTTATACCGGCATTAAATTGCGAATCGTAACGATGCGCAAAATTGAAGGCACGATGATCTCATTGGCCAGATGTGGTACGCTACTATACACAACGCATCGTGAGAAATGTCCGAGTGAAAAAAAAGAAGGTGACAATAATGGATCGACGCGCTTTTCCCCGAATAGCATATTACAGCGCACGTCGAACATTAATTCCAATTTAGGCAGGCGACACAACTACCGGGCTCGTATACATAGTCGGTTTATGGTGACCATCGGCTAGCTGCCCGTACTCGAACAAAACGAATCATTAATACCTATAAAAATGGACAGCGGGCCTCTCTATCGAGCGCGCGATAATTCTTTTGTCAAAAGATGAAGATACATAGGGGACAATCATCTCGTCGTTAGCGCGACTATACATATACAGGCGCGCATAATATACGGACGAGCGAGAGACAGTGAGCTGCTCGACGAGCAGCAGCAGCAGCAGCAGCAGCATAGATTTGTCGAGCGCGCGCGCTCGTATTCAATGACGCGCTAATTAAACCGAGAGATTCGATCTTCCGCTCGTCCGAGCGAATGGATTGGGTTTTGGACTCCGCTGCCACTACCGCTAGCTGCTACTTCTCCACTCGTACATATATATCTGGACTTTTGATTAATTCAGTTCAGACGTGTGCATGTGGGGAAATCGACCGGGTTTCGCAGTGCGCGTATACGTATGCGTATTAAACGCGCGCACGCACATATACGCGCAAGCTCGAAGCAGCGATAGTCGTATAATATAATCTGGACGGTATCATTCTAATTTGTTGCGAGCATCCGGATTATACGCAGTTCCTCCTTTTTTGCAAATGTCCAATTCATATCGATTTGCGCGACTGAAAGAGAGGGAGGGAGATAAACCAAATGACATCTACATCATATAATGAAAGCGCCTGATGTATATCGATGGTGTATGAACGCATTCGATCCCGTTAAACATTCGTGTTGGCGCGCGAAAAATGACTCGTGAAATATCATTATCGCGCACGCGTCTCGCACACGTGTATCTGATTAAAACTAAAAGCTTTTTCAAATGAATCGAGGCGATATGTCGATACGTTTACAAAAATGTGTACCCCTCGCGTCAAATTCTAAATGCCGCGTACGTCGAGACGCAAGCACGATTGAATATAAGTTCACGAGGAAAAAAATTTCATCTCGTGGTTGGAACGGTGTACAGTCACGGCACATATCGAAATAAAAGTTATGCGCTATACGCAGAGCATCATCGTACCGCGTGTGCGACTCGTGCAGCGAGAGGAAAGATGATGAATGTCACCGGTGATGGTGAACGCCCAAAAGTCCTAAATTGTAGAAATGCATGCCCGACGGTTCCAGTGACTGCACACGCGCGGTCCTTTATATCACGTATATACGCGAGACGCGGTATTACTGATTGAAAAGGCAGCAGCAGTAGCAGTAGCAACAACCTCGAGAGTCGCCGTCGTAGTCGGCATAATTTCTATGCAGCATCTCTCCGAGTCCTCTCCGTGTAATACACACACACACATAGACTTTCTCGCCTGTATGGAGATGTGTAGCCAACCGGAGTCGAACGGCACGAGTGCATGGCGTCGAATATAAGGGAGACGTAATGTGGAAACGTGCCGCCGAGCCTCGCACGTCGCTATTACTACAGCAGTTCGCGCAGCCGAGTGCAGATCGTTTTCCCGACTTCCTTGAGCTGCGCCCGCGCGATTATAGCTATACGTACGGGGGGCCCGAGTCTATATATCCACCCGAATATCGTCGTAGCTGCTCTGCCGCTGCTGCAGCGAAAAGGAAAAGAGAAAAATATTCTCCGGACGCTCCTTACTGCGCTCTGCTAGCAAAGTTAAATCGAGAGCTCTTTCATTTCTCGTTCGACTTTTTTTTTCTCTCGAATATTTATTCGGGACGGTAATGGTTACTTTGCCGGGCGATTCGATATCACGCCGCGCTCGAGAATCGATAAATTGAGTAAATAATCAGATCGGCTGCAGTATCATAGCTCGAGCGGTCTTTATTAGAATATTTTTTCGGGAAAAACAAGAAACTTGGAGAGATAAGGCTGGAACTCCCGTACGCGCGCACCTACAGCTTCTATCTATATTGGAAATTGTTTCCCAATGCCACGATGTAGCGCTATACCGTCTCTCTCGCGCGCGCAATTCGATCTATGCATAATTCAAAAATTGCATCGAGGCGAATGGCAGCGCATCGAAACTTTCGCCACTTTGCAACTCTTTTACATATAGATAAAGAACAAACAGCTCTCTCGCCTAGGAGCTCGCGCGTCAAGTAGCGTAATATATAGGTATAGGCGCTTCGTCGTCGCGATGCTAGGCATCTTACTTTACTCACACACACATACATGTATACGAGCTCGACGTGACAGCACTCGCTCTCGCGCGAACGAAAGGAAAGAGTAAAGAGGCAAATAGAAAAAAAAGAAGAAGAGGAGGAAAAAAAGACGACAGCTGCGAGCAAGCCTGCAGCAGCAACGCGTGTATAATACTACGTACGGTGTATACGGCGACGCGTGCTGCGTGCATTTTTCTCGCTTTCGTATATAACGTGCCAACGATACGTGACGAAATTTTAATCGCGCACCTACTACCACTACTACTATTGATCTATCTCGCACGACGAGCTGCAGCAGCAGCAGCAGCAACACTATATGTAGTACGACTTTCGACGCGCGCAAGTATTATATAAATCGCTCGGGATAATAAATATTGCGCTCGGCTCGCGAGTCCGTTATATATATATAATATATAGATATAAACGGAGCAACGGATGCGCATAAATTGTTGTGTGCGAGCTTGCAGTGTCGGATAGCTATGCACTAGCTGGCTGCAGCACTAGCTATAGTATACAGTAGCTCGCATAGCTTCGGAAAAATATCCTAGCGAAATTTTCGCAAGTGTGAAAAAATGTGGAACGCGCGCGGCTAAGTAATTCGTTGCCTGCATTATGTATTATGAGAAGATATAGCCTGTGCGACGAGGCCATGACGAACCGGGCGCTCTAAAAACAAAATTAGCCATCTCGCCTCGGCATATATAATAATATAATAGCCTCTCTCTCTTCTCTGGTGCGGAGGAGAAAGAGAGGAGCCGAGTTGAGACCGGTAACTAGCGTATACGGAAGATTGTAGAAGCCGACAACAACAAGCAGCCCCGCGTCTCTATCTCTCTCCCTCTCTCTCTCTCTCCCTCCTCTCTCTCTCTCTCCTCTCTCTCTCTCTCTCTCTCTCTCTCTCTCTCTCTCTCTCTCCTCTCTCTCTCTCTCTCTCTCTTATAGTATACTCGGCAGCAACGGCGGCGGCGCGTCAGTGGCACTTGTGCGCCTACTGGAATCGCCTCCTCTATACGTACTATATATCGCGTCTCTCTCTCTCTCTTTCTCTCGCACACCCGAGAACCCCTCGAGCAAACTGCATAATTCATGGCTCGACTTTTCCCTCTCTCTCTCTTTCTTATGCCGGCTTCGAAAGTGCCCTCAATGCTGCTGCTACGCTGTATATATGTATGCGTATATACTAGAGATATATATGTGTATGCACGTGTGCAGAAAAGGGAACTGCCCCGCTAGTCTTCTTCTTTTATACACGACGATTCGCTTGCGTCGTCGTCGTCGTCTTCTTCTTTCTAGTCGATTCGTCTTTGATACCGCTGCTGCCGAGCCGAGGCTCGAGCTGTTTGTAAGTCTATAATTTCATTCGCCCATGTATACACACACACAAACAGACACATGGACGCAGCTGCGTGTTATACGCTAATTATCCTCCCTCGCTTTAACGCGTGCACTCGCTCATCGACCACTGCAGCGCGAGTTCGAAGCACCGACTTTCGTCGATAATCTGCGGCTAATCTTGCCCCGCCGCGCGTCCTGCCCCTTTCCTGGACGCTCCGCATGCGCTAGTGGTAGTAGATGCAAAAATCAAAATTGGAAGAGAGGCAGAGTCGCGGGACGAGCTCCCGATCTCTCGAGCTCGGTGATCGGCATTATCCGTTCGCGAGCCAGCGCGCGCGCGGCTTGACGGGAAAATCTAGTTATCGTTTGGCGTGTAGTTTCGTTAATTAGAGGCTGCCTGCAGCGAGCTCCCGAACGCGAAGCAAAGATCCGTACCTACGTATACACTTGTGTAGCTTTTTTTATATACCCGTCTGTGCTGCTGTAGAATATCGCTCGCGTTTAATTAAAAAACACATATCGGCATCGCACTAGCAGCCACTAAACGTTTCGTACTTGAACCTGCCAGCTAGCCTCGTTATTACGCGCCCGTCTTGTTTTATCCCGACAATTTAAATGTTTACCTGTATCGACGCTTATAATTAACCAGTTGTTCTTTATACCGGCGAGCAACGGAAGCTGCTCGTTCTTCATCGAAGCAGCGCATATTGAAACGTCAATCTTTTCGCAGATTTCTAAAAAAAAAAAAATAGTTTATACAGCGTAGATAGTATTAGACCATTTAGAAATCCAACTAAACTTTCACGCACGGCGCGGGAAGGGAAAAATGAATTTACCTATACCAGAACAGCAGTTGCCCCGTGCCGATGCATCGCTCGAGCGTCGAGTTTATAATTGAAGCTGCATCCGCGCGCGGCGGTATTTCGTTTCGATAGCTATCTCTAAATTGAGAACTATATATTCGAGCGCGCGGAGTCTCGAATTCTCAGGCCTTAAAATCAATGTTCAATTACACGGAACTCGCGCTAATGAAGAAATCGATGCGCTCGCGCGACTACTACCGCACTATGGGCTTTGGGTTACTCTTGCAAGTATTTCGCCAGTTCCGCTGCTCTTACACATGGTATTATAATATGGGTACGCGATAGGAAGAGTCTCGAACGAGACCAGCAGTAGTGGTGGTTGCTTGGGATCGAAAACCACAGAAGGAAACTCGAGCGAGCAAAAGAGAGAGAGAGAGAGAGAGAGAGAGAGAAAAAAAGTAGTCGGATGCAACGATCGTTGGAAATAAATCACCGTTGGTAGCGCACCCCCTGCGCACAGAGGGCAAATACACGCTTCATACACGCCCACGGCTTGTGCTGCACGCGGCGGCACGACGTAGCACATAACAACGCGCGGCATCGGCATCGGCTCTTTAGGTCTCTCTCTCTCTCTCTCTCTCTCTCTCTCTCGCGTGCATCGCGTGCATATCGCGCGTCGCCGAGCTCGAATAAAGTCAGCGGTGGCGGCGGCGGCAGCAGTGGTGGTATTATATATACCTACTATACTACTCCTCCCCGTATGTAGTAGTACGGTCTGACTGGGCTACATCCTGTACATGCATGTACAGCGAGAATGTAGGCAAATATTTTGGCATATGAATTACGAGTTGGAAGCTTTCGAACGAAGCCAGATAATAGAGATAACGACGCGAACTGCTGCTGGTTGGTATAATACATACGTAATTCGCGCGTTGCCTGAAAAATGGTTTAATTCGCCACCTATATGTAAGGTGCATATACATAGAGTGCCAAAAGTCGTGCGCTCGAATACGTCATATCGCATGTTGTTATACACCGTTGTGTGTAAAACTGATTTGTATAATGCAAAGCGCTCCCAAGCTGATTATGGGTGTGGATAAGCGTCGTGGGCCTAATTCTTGGAAAAAAAAAAATTTGTTTTTCTGTATTCGAGTGTAGAGTTATACTAGTCCGGACGCTGGCAGGGTTTTCGTAAAAATTTTGGACTCCGCGGTATTTCTACACGTTTCTAGGCGTATTTTGATGCGCTGAATCGATTTTTCGAGGTTGATTTTCTCGAAACAGGTGCGTTTAAAAGTTATAAACAAATTAATTGTTTAAACGGCCATATCTTGTAAAATATTGAAGATAGATTAAAACAATTTGTTTTTATTTTATTTGTCTTTAAAAAACAAAGAAATTGACTTAAATTAATTGAAAATCCGTCCACTAGAAAAAAGTTATGCAATAATTAGTGCAAAATCCCTAGAAGTACGTCCTTTTTTATCTTTCAACCTCTGTAACTTGGCTCGTATTAGTGCGATCGAGCTCATCGACGTCTCATTTTGAAGGTAATAACCTACACAATGATGTAGCATAATCTTTATGTTAGTAAAATTGTTTAATGGCAGTTTGTAGACGTTTATATACGTAATTTTATGGCTCTGACGTACTTTCCAATTGTTTATACGCGTTTTTCGCTGAGATAAATTATTAAAACAACGTGGCAACTCAGTTCAAATGAAAGTACATTAAAAAACGAAAATTTTAAGAGGTTTCGAAAGGTAATCGGTCAAGTAGACGCCAAGTTACAGCCTTCTGAGCTTGGGCGTAGAAACGAGCGAGCGCACAGGGCGCGCACACTGAGGCAACATGAACTCATGAACCAAGCTCAGAAGGCTGTAACTTGGCGTCTACTTGACACCGATTACCTTTCGAAACCTCTTAAAATTTTCGTTTTTTAATGTACTTTCATTTGAACTGAGTTGCCACGTTGTTTTAATAATTTATCTCAGCGAAAACGCGTATAAACAATTGGAAAGTACGTCAGAGCCATAAAATTACGTATATAAACGTCTACAAACTGCATTATAAACAATTTTACTAACATAAAGATTATGCTACATCATTGTGTAGGTTATTACCTTCAAAATGAGACGTCGATGAGCTCGATCGCACTAATACGAGCCAAGTTACAGAGGTTGAAAGATAAAAAAGGACGTACTTCTAGGGATTTTGCACTAATTATTGCATAACTTTTTTTCTAGTGGACGGATTTTCAATTAATTTAAGTCAATTTCTTTGTTTTTTAAAGACAAATAAAATAAAAACAAATTGTTTTAATCTATCTTCAATATTTTACAAGATATGGCCGTTTAAACAATTAATTTGTTTATAACTTTTAAACGCACCTGTTTCGAGAAAATCAACCTCGAAAAATCGATTCAGCGCATCAAAATACGCCTAGAAACGTGTAGAAATACCGCGGAGTCCAACATTTTTACGAAAACCCTGCCAGCGTCCGGACTATACGTACGAGAGCGTTTATACACCTACACCAGATGAGGTGACATATAGACCTTTTTTTAACTGGAGCAAGGAATGCAGATTCTCAAAGGTGATTGTATACATTTGGAGTCTGGGAGCAGCAGCGGTAAGACTTCAACATATGTTTAGAGAGAGAGAGGGAGACAAAGCCGGAGAGGCTTTGCACCGGCGTGCACGTACACGACTGGCTCACATTTGGCATAGAGAACGCTCGCATTAAGTCGGTGAGCCAGAGCGACGAGAGATTCGATAAAATTCCATTCATCCGCTCGGCTGGCTATCGGTCGACCTTATACTCTTCTGGCGCTCTGGCAAGTTGTCAAAGAGCCAAAACCCAAATGAAGTACTACAAGCTATTGCTTTCGAATTTCCGACTAGTAGGTGAATTATTAGGTACGAATGACTCGCCGTGATTTTTCTTCCTTAATTTATGGACCGGAGCAAAGAAAAAATTTTATCCCTCATATTTTTTGCCTCGAAAGATCAACGGAACTCTGTATGGTCGATCGACGACGACGACGACTTTGACCGATATGAGAACTGCTACACGTACTACTTTTGTCTTTATCGTCGCGTATACACACGATACAAGTTCACATGAATCCACGGCTCGAAACTGCGCCACAGATAATGAGCGGCCGATCGATAGTAACGGCTAGAGAGACCGCGCTGCGGACTGCACAGCTCTCCTCGGCCGTATCTGGCTGTAGCTCGGCTGACTCGAGTTTAACGATCTTTTCGTGCAACGAACGATTATCTCGGGACGATGAAAATTTTTTTCTCCCTCGTGCCATCGATCTCATAATAGACTCGAGTGCTACACGCTGCAATTACTCGTCATCGCGTACATACACATACAGTCGAGCGTATCTCAATCTCACAAACACGACGATGATATACATCCGGGGCGCAAATCGCCTCGCGCGTCTTGCACTTCGAAAGGCGTCTGCATTTTGTTGCTGCGCTGCGAAAACGTCTTCTGTAGATAGGTAGCACACAGCTCAAAAATTATAAGAAAACGCTTAAAAGCGTGTCTCCTCGAGTCGGTAAGCGATACCACTGCTACTACCATACGGAACCTTGCTTCGGTGGCCAGGCCCCGACGACGATAAGAATCGACTTGGCTTATTATACGAGCGTAATTAGTCCCCGGTCTCGACTGCTTGGTCTTTTTCTCACGTGTATGGATTTTAAAGTTCGCATACAATTATAACTCAAGCGTGGCCGTGTACGCATCGCATTATGTAGGCATACGCACAGATGGGCCTATTTCCAGCGAATGTCAGCGCGATTTTGTGATACTATCGAGCAAATTGGTTTCGAGAACAGGTACACGACTGCCTGCAGATCGCTCTGGGATGCTCTTTTGCGCGCAGCAGCGTTTTGCTGCACACACGCCTTTTATTTTTCGAGCAGCAGCAGCGATGCTCGCGCGCTTGACTGATTTTTGATAAGCGCCTCTAGGTGACTGAGGCGAATTAGTTATACACGCCTTTGATTTATGCTCCTTCGTGCCTAACGGCTACTCATAGGCTTTTACAATTATGACTTTTTTTTTAATCTTATTTGGGCGTATAGAGCAGTGTAGACGCAATCTTTGTTGCAAGTCAAAAAAAAAGGAAAATAATAATTTGATTCTATCCCTTTTTTTATACTAATACGAAACGGATATGGCGCTCTAATTATACGGTTAGATAAACAATAAAACAGCGAGACTGCAGTACGTCGGAGCGCAAATTACTGAACGTAACGAACCGACTATGTTATTTTCGCGCCGAATTTTTATTTTCAAAATTAACCCGTAAGTTATTATATCTGGGCACGAGCTATATCGATAATCGCGCGCGTTTAGCCTGTCAGCTGGTGTTGAATTACGTCTCGGATCTTTGCCGCTTGGATGTGTGAAAAACATCTTAATCAATTTATATCAGCATATAATGCACTTTTGAAAAAACTCCAATTTAAAGCCGAGAATAATAACGTAAAATATATAAATGTCGTAATTTCGCCTTTAAAACGGTCGTGTCAGCCCGGCAGTTTGCGCGCCAGAGAGAGAGAGAGAATTGGTAACCTGAAATGCTAATACTCGAGGCTAGACGGAGAGTCTCTGTGGGTGCATCGTGCTCGTCCCCGATAATTACCAAGGGTATTTATTATCGCGCGCGAGAGCTATATTGCCTAATGCTCTTGCCGCAGTCATTATTTCATGTTTATAAACGACTCCCACGTACTAATGGTAATTCCTCATCCAGACACCGCAGCAGCTTTATGTTGACTGTAACAAGTTGACGAAAAAAAAAAATGATTTGAGAAAAATATCATCGCCAATGGAGCTGCGACAGTTTTCTAATTAAAATATGTATGCGCTTTAGGTGGATTGAATTTTAGCTCCGCCGAGTTATGTGCCACGTCGCCATGGGACATTATGTATATTTTGAGAAACAATTTACGAAGAATTTTCCCCGAACAATAAGTGGAAAAGTTTGAAAATTGTTTATGATTCGCTCGAAAGGCTGAGAGGCGCCGCGACGGGATAAGTCTCTCTCGCGCCCGAACGAACGAGAACGAGGGTCGACTCGAGATAACGTTGTGCTGCGGTTTTCTATATAAGTAGCGCGAAATATCGAATCAGAGACTATATAATATCAGCTGAGCAGAGCATTGTCAGCTGCGGCTAGGTAAGGAAGAAGAAGAAGAAGAAGAAGTAGAGTGTATATTCTTCCCTTTTTTGATCCGGAGACTTCATTAAAACGCGACAGCGAACGATAGCTGCTACTGCTGCTGTTACTCTGTCTCTCTTATGCTACTCGCGTTCACGCGCATACCCCCCTTGCGCTTTAATAGCCACTGGACTGCAAAACTTAAAGCAAACATTTAAGCTGATTACGAAACTTTCGCTCGTCCTTTTCCGGCCACCCGCCGCCCGCCCTCGAAGCTCCGTATTATATACTCTTGTACTGTGTGTGTTGCTGCGAGCGGCGCACTCGGCGACCGCGACCGACGGAGCCGAGAGAGAAGAAATTCGCTCCAAAATTTTCGCTCGGGAAAACTAAAAACTCTGGAGCTAGCTGCTCTCTTCTCTCTCTCTCTCTCTCTCTCTCTTTCCTCGGCTGTATGTTGCTTGAAATTCCAGCAAATCACGTTAAGCCGCGTAAAACTTCCAGTCAGCCTAGCTAGCTGGCTCCCGGAGCTCGAGCTCGAAATCTAATTTACCTTGTGGAAGGAAAATATACTCTATTTCTCACTTCTCTGTGTAGCTGGTAGAACAAACGAACTACTTCATTTTCTCGAGGTACCAGAGAAAGAAAGAGAGAGAGAAAAAAACGAGTTGTCATTTTCGATCCATGATAAGGTTTGTACGCGCGAGCTTATACGTTTGAGGAAAAAAATTTTTTCGGCCAAGCTTAACGAGCCGGAAACATCGCCGTGCGCGCGACTACGCGGAGTGTATGCATAGATATATGCTCGGAGGAGTCACTTGATTAATTGGCAAGTGGCTGGCGAGGAGAGAGAAAATATGATAGATTTATGTCTCGAGTCCTCTCAGTCATGCTTTTTTTTTAAACCGCACACGACTTGCGGTACACGTATACGCGATGAGTCGTTGATTCTTGAGGTACACCCAGAGAGCTTGCGCGACCGCCTGTCTGTGCGGGTGGGTGTGTAGCTTAGAGCTTTTTTCCCGAAGCCAACCACCACCACCACCACCACCACCATACCACAGTGAGCAAAGAAATTTTCCTTTTTTCCGGGGGAATAAGATTGATTGTGCCCGATGTCGGAGCGGGGCAAAATAGGGGTGCACGATGGTTTTATCGCACGCTGGCAGTCATGCATACGCGTGTGCAGAGCTTGAGAAGGAGAGAGAGAGAGCCCGAATCGTTTTTTAAAACAATAATAAAACCTCGTTACTCGAGTAAATCAAACAAAAACAATGGGCCAGGCGTACTCGATTCGCCGTTCGTATCAGGTATTATATATACTCCTTCGAGAGATCGCTGAGAGCTGCTCGATTCAGCGCGCTAAAAAAGGCTTAAAAAGGTACATTATTTATGCGTGCCTCGCATAAATCAGGTACCACCTTATAAAATGGCTAACAAGCAAGTGCTTTTATCTTCGAGGCAAAAAGTTCGGGCAAAACAACGATCGCGCTCGCGCACACGCATCGTATAACGACTTTCTCTGAGTGTGTGTGTTTGTGCATCGAGACTATATACACCCATAATGCAGCCTTGACACTCTCATTTTCTCCTTATCTGCCAAGCCGCGAGTCAGATGCTACGTTATATGTCCCCATGGAAAGTGCAGTGTATGCGGCGCATTCGAAGAAATAAGCCGCGATCTTTTAATTTACATTATAAAGGCCCAGTGCTGCTCGAGGATCGCTTTACGATCGCGACGACAGATATCTTACAGTTTGCGCAGCCTCATTGTGCGCACTGCTACTGCTGCTTCTTCGTTTTTTACTCTTGCGTATCTTCTGGAAGGCGTACAGTTTAGCGAAGAGAGATATATTGGCGACTCGAATGTGTGCGTGTGCGTGTGCGCCGACGACGACGACGACGAGGAAAATAGTAAAATTACGAAATTCTATTTTAATTTTAGCGACTCTTTATGATCCTTTTGTTTTTCCTTTCGCGCGAGAGTATTGTCTGCCGCGCTGCGCGAGCGAACCAATTACGTAAATCATGCCATACATGAAAAGTGCAGTGATTTATCGTTGCGGTCTCGCGGCCAGCAGCAGCCGCAAAGGCCCCGACGAACGAGTTAATTTTGCGAGAAAAGTCGAGCGTAAGAGTATACGTACGCGAGAGATCTTCAATTTAGCCGCGGAGCCATTCTACATTTATGATTTGAAATTTATCGTCGAAATTACGGGCGCGCGTGTGCTACATCCAACAAACAATTTGTGCACTAGGTGGATTGGCATGGATAAAAACAACAATATAATACACATATATATAATTAGCTCGACGTCGAAATGAAGGTAAAAAAAATAAAAAGCACAGCAGCAGCAGCAGTGCACGGAAGGAGAGCTCCAGCTATATAGCTAGCCCCCGCGCGCGCCGTGGCGCATTCATTCGACCTCCAGAGAGAGAGAGAGTATAAAAACAGTTTTCTCGCAGATGGAAATGCGAAATAATGAGAATCGTGGGGGCCCGGCGCAGCTCTTGTTCCTAGGATATAATACCAAGAGTTGAATTAGCCCAGCAGGTTCCCATGCACCGACCGCAGAAGCAGCGGCAGAAGCAGCAGCAGTCGAGCAGAGAGTAGTAGTCGGATAAGCATCGCAATAAGAAAGCGTATTTGTGCTAGCTAGTCAAAGCCGTGGCTGTATGCCTGTTAATTAGTTGAAAACTGCTGTCTCGCACGTATTTTTATTTCATATCTTCCTCCTGGCAGTCCTTTTTTTTTCTTCTTCTCCTTGCCATTGGCTAACTTCTTTCTTCCCTTTTTTTTTTCATTATCGTTTCAACTTTTCCTCGAGATACTACTTATATAGTTATTTTATACTCTAGCTCGAGCTCGGTGTGCGTGCGGCTCGAGACCGACTGTGGTATATTTTCCTTGAAAAAAAGAAGGAAGGAAAGGGAATTTCTCGTACTCTTTCTCAATTTGTTCTAAATTACATTTGGAACGAGCGGCGCACAGTAGCGGTATCAACCGGTGCGCGCGAGCCAAGCCACGCGAGATATCATCGAATTAATTCGAAAATTTATCTCAATCAGAAAGTACATTCTACCGGCACATCTTTTTCGTCCAGTCCATTAAGCAAATCAAGCGATCGACGGCGGTGGCGGTGGCGACGACGGCCAGACCTCGACTAATCGCAGCGAATATATATAATGGTATAGCCGGGGCTACCGCCGTGCTATACCACGTTTAAATGCGAAACAAAGAACGATGCCAAGAACAGTCTCGCGAACACACGAGCGACATATACGTAGTACACGTAGCAGCAGCAGCCACCCTCTGCCGATCGAACGGCACGATGAGAAAGAGAGTAGAAGAGAGAGAGAGAGAGAGAGAGAGAGAGAGAGAGAGAGAAGAGAAAGAAAAAAAAGCCAGCAAAAATACAGTCCGTTGAATTCCAGCGCTCGACGAGAACGAACCCTTTCCGATCTTAATCTCGATAATGACGCGTAATGGCCTCCACGCGGCGGCGGCGACGACGACGACGGTGAATGCACCCCACTGTATATAACGTACGCTACTCGTACGTACGTACGCGTTCCTTGTATCGCTACACACGGATCGGGGCGTGTAGTAGATAGAAGAAAGTCGAATTTCGAACTCGCGCGGCGACCTTACATGGTGCGTATCTATCGGGCTTTTGTGCGCCCCATTTACCCGTGCTCTATGTGTGTTCGCGCGGTATCGTACGCGGAAAGACGTCGATGTAGAAGCAAAGAGACGCGCGCCGAGCTTATAAAGAGTTAACTTGTGCTCGCTGCATTTACGATTCTCGGGCGGCCTTAACGATAATTCCCTCGCTTATAAACATATATAGCAGGTGAAATGACTAGTTGTAAGTTTTTCGCGCTCCTCCTTATTTTTTCTCCATTGCTATTTTAATTCAATCGACCAGCCACACGTATTAAAACGGCATCGATGCATAATTTATATTAATCCGACGTTTCTTTCTTTCTTTTTTTCACAGCGGTTATGAGAGTAATCGTCATCGGTGGATGATCTCCGCTACTACTGTACAAATAGAAGCAGCGTCGCAGCCGCAGCAGCTATGGACTACCTGCCGAGGAGGCCACGACTTTTTCTCGTCCTCTGCATCGTCGTCTTCGCGTCGCAGCTGAGACGCTCCGATGCCGTCGATCTCTGTAAGTATTTATTACGTATATCATACACGAATACAGCGCATGTATATTATATATATCTCATTAGAGGTTTGGCCGACTCAGCTCCACCTCTCTTTTTTTCGCGCGCGCGCTCGGCTTGTGTCTTATACCTGTCACGGACTGACACCCAATTACCGCCAGAGCTAGCTCGTATATATATGTATTTCATATATAATACGCGGAGAATTATGAAAATCACGCCACGCAGTAAGAGAAAGAAATATACAGCTCCGATTCGTATCGCGCTATATGTATACCAAAGTGAATTTCTATACATCGAGCTTGTATACAGAGGGGATTATTACTTTTGCGAATGCGCTTAGAACGATATGTAGCTCGCGTGTTTTTACGCGTATACTTGTGTGTGTGTGTATAATATAAATAGGCTTTCTATACACAGTCCAAGCTCTTTCGCGTGACGTTAATGCGAATCGCATTTTGCGAATTGAATCTAAATTAGCCTTTACACGTATTCGTGTGTACACGTATTATTATTATATGCGGGTTGGATTGATGGATGTCGGTGTAATAGGGCCCCCGCGCGCGCGCTATAGTATACAAACCTCGACAGCGCGCGCGGATAATCATTTAGCCATTTTCATAAAGCTAAATGGCTTTTTGACGCCGCGGCTCGACGACCGCCATGAAAATTCCCTTTCTACAGCGAGAGGGAGAGAGAGAGGAGAGAGAGACAAACAAGTTGACGCGCTTCGCGTGCTTTTATTATCCTCTGCCGTTTCTTCTCTTGTCGTCCCTCGTCGTCGTCGTCGTCTGTGTGTGCTTATACTCTTTTATACGTACACCGTGTAATGCGATTCATAACGTGTATTTATAAAATGATTCAGCGCCGCGTGTATACGTATACATAATGTGCCTGCAACTAGCCGGAGTAGATTATTTATCGAGACGTCAGAAATGTTATCGTCGCCCGCGTGCGCTGCATCACCGCTGCTCGCTTCCTTCGTAAAATGGGGATAAAGTCCGAAAGATCGGGCATATATTATAATGTAGGAGAAAATAATCATACTTGTATGTATCCTTGGCTCGCGAACAAGTAGAGCCGCGATCGTGCGCCATCGTATATATATTAAATGTACCTCCAGCGTCGAATTATCCTCCACTGCCGCTGCTGGACTATTCGAGCTCGAAAAGTCCCTCGTCTCGTCCTTTCTGTATATATGTGTGCGACCGAAGATGCGAGGCCGAGATAAACACTCGATAACAGACGCCGACGATGTTCTCTGTATATATATATGCGCGATATTATATTATACCCCCATGTGCACCACAGTACATATGCATTTTTTTTGCCCTTCTTTCTTAGAAATCACAGAGATCTGCATCTCGGGCAACATCTGCGCGCGATCTTACGCGCTCGCGTCACGATGATCGATTTGCGCTCGCCCCGACTCATATATGTATTCGTATTATTTAAGTATACTCTCCGGCTAGTAGTAGGGCCCCTCGGGGCCCACAATCATTATCCCGATACTTTGGGCACTTTTTTTCGAATCTCTCGTAGCTCGTTGTATTACGATGCGACCGCAGCTGCGCGTCGTATATGCACATTATAACCGAGCAGCACTGCGCATACTCGTATAACCACGGAGCCGCAACAGATTATCACACGTTAGAGCCGCAGAAGAAGAGCCGTTTCTCGAGGTTCGCGCGTCGTTTTGGAATTTGTTGAAATATATAGATTGCCCTGGGCCATGCCAGTTAGGAGGCTCGTAATTCTTTTTTCTTCTCTCTTCTCTCTCCTCGTGCTCGAATTTTTATGCAAGCGCGAGATTCGCGTCGATTAACGACGTTACACGTTCTAAAACACGTCGGCGGCGTGCAAAAACGCCCAAGCAGCATAAGGACGGACGGACGGGTGTGTGCACGAGGGCCGATAAAAAATGGATAATAGTCGATTTATAAGCATTCGAAGGAAGAAGAAAAATCCTCGTGCTACTGCACTGTACGTTCATGCTCCACCTTGGCAATATCACTCGATGTAAATTTCCCGTGAGACTTTGCTCTCTCTCTCTCGTTCTTCTAGCTTCTCCTTCTGCTTCGCTGCCGCCGCCGCGCGCACACGTTTAATTGCCGTGAGTCACGCAGACCAAACAGCCATAACTTTTCCGCCCTCGCGCTCATGAGGGATAATCGTAGCGCGGCACTGCCTCGGAAGCTCTCGGAGAAGCACGAGGAAGAAGCGCCTCCACGGCAACCCTCTTCTTAACATGTGCGAGCTATAGATATAGTGTGTGTGCAAGTATATATACCTACGCGCGGCGGGCGCCAAGACGTTGGGGCGTTAAAACTACGGGGCAGGCTGTGTGCGCCGCGCTACTTCTTCCTTTCCTTTCCGGCCCATTGATTCTACTTACTACAGCCCGAAAAGCGCCCAGGTAAACAGAGAGAGAGAAGATATATACGTATATCCCTGGTTGACTTGCAAAGTATCTCGTATATATATAAAATCTCAAGTTGTCTCGTTGAGGTTTCAACTGCTGCTGCAGTACAGTGTGTATAAAAGTGCGCTACAGCAGCCAACACCGAGAAAGACGAGTCTATCTGCATAATGTGCCGACTTTTTTACCGACTTTGAAAACGGGGGAAAATATTACATTTACCTTCGTTATTGATGGGAAAATTCAAAAGTTATCGCTGGTCCGTAAATCAGGTGCTAGGCGCGCTGCACGTAAAACAGCTGAGCCGACGCAAGAGGATAAATCCGCAAAAGTTGAGCAAATAAAGCTCCTCTGCGAACGGAGAGCCTCTCGGTTATGAATTAGTCAAATTTAAATAAACCACACGCGTGCACCGACCGATGTACAACACACACGCACACACACGCACACGTACACACAGCGCTGCATAGTTTTCGATTATTCAGTGCGCGCAGCTTACGTCTGTTATCCGTAAATATTGTACACGAAAGCGAGAGAGAGAGAGAGAGAGACAAAAGCCTCGGCTCTGGTAGGTAGAAAAAAAACGTATACGTATGCGCTCGCGCGAAAAAGGTAGTCATGTATTATAAGAGAGGCCAACGATATTGCAGCGAGCTCCCATGCCGCCGCTCGCTGTGTAAATCTTCTCTCTGCGAGGCGCTGCCTAGCCCCCGCGCTCGTCCGCCCGCCTGCCCGACTGTATATATTTTTCCTTTTCTGGCATAAATTTTATGATGTGCATACGTACGTGCGTTTCTTTATTTTCCGACCTTATTTTTTCAGTTGCTTTTTTTTTTACTTTTCTGCTCAACTTGTGTCGGACGAGAGTGTAGCTTTTTTTGAAATGAGAGTAACTCTCGGAGCGGCGAATTATGCATGCCCCGCACAAAGTAGTTGGGCGCGCGAGCTTTCGGATTTGAGGCGATGATCTTCGCGCGGCATCAGCTCAAGTCGCGATCAACGCCAGTCTTAAGCAGGCTTTATTGTTTTCGATGCTAATGGTCCATAGACGGATTTCGCGAGATTTTAATTAGTGACCTCTGAACGAAGTTTATTTCTCGACAGATTTTTCCCCGCAGAGAAGGCATCGCGCGTCTTTGCGCAAAGAAGATGAAAAAACAAAGCCGGAAAGATTAATTTAACACTGGGGCGCTAAAAAAAGCAATTACAATATTCTGAGTCACGCGCTGCGGGCAAATTGAAAATTAAGCAAAAGTCATCGCTGCTGCTCGAGCTTCTTTGTGATAAAATATGTACACTCGCGCGCGACACTGCAGGCGTGTGTGCACGAGAGCAGCAGCAGCGGCGCAGCTGAATTTGAAATAAAAGGAACCGCAGCACAAAATTCCGTTCGCTTATACACGGGTCAGAATTAAGCCTCTTTTTCCTCTCGAACGTTCGACATTCCCGGAAATTCTTCGAGCGAGCAACGAATGTACATGTGTGCGCTTCCACTCTGTATAAAGCGAATTAATTCTCATCGTCGTCTCGATTCAGCTGGTTTTGGTGCGCCTGACGCCACCACTGCCGCCGCCGTCTAATCCAAAACGAGTGTCGCGCGGAGCTGACCGAGCAGCTTTTTTTTTATCGCAGCACTTGATCCCTCGAGTGCGGGGGATATGCAATAATGTACGACGAACGGGTGGCAGAGAAGAGAAATGAAACGCCGTTGGATTTGCGCGAGAAAAGTAGGATGTATAGATAGCGATAGAGTTTTATAACAGACTTATTGACCTAGATCTGACTTTGAATGGCACGAGAGAGAAAGAGAGAAAAATGTGCAAAGTGCGCGCGCGCGCGAGCCATTACTTCGCTCTTGCGGCAAAGAATCCTTTTCCGCGCGCGACGGGGTGAAAAGCGCAGCACCGAGATTTCAGATCTCTCTCAATGGCCTTTGTACTTGCGGGAGAAATTTGAATTAAATCGCGAGTGAAAGAAGATAGACATTTTTTTGCATTGTATAAAAAGGTTGAGAGAGAGAGAGAGAGAGGGAGATTATACATATAGAATTTCAAAAACTGTTGCTCACCGCGCATTTCGATGAATGAAGCTTTCTTTCGCCGATGAATTTCCCGAGTCTCTCGCGTCGTTATACGAGCGCAATTCGAGTGCTCGATAACGAATTTTTTTTTTGCTTCAACGACTCGTGGATTGATGCAGCTGCACGTAATGCAGGCGCGTCGTCGTCGTTCTCGAGTTCATCGCTCGAATACGTACATCGCGCGGCGAAGTTTCTCTCGAGGATTATTCGGATTAAGGCAATATTTTTGTTTGAATTTACGATGGAAACCGCGAATGTATACAAGTGTGCGCGCGGAGCAATCGCCTGAATTTGTTACTCCTCGACCGACGGGTTTTGTGTAAACATTAAGCGTCGTTGAAAAATCATTCAAAAACAGAACCCTGCCTCTTTTTTTCTGCTTGCGAAAAATATCTCCGAGCGACCATACGCGCGCAGCGCAGTAAAAAAGCTTCGTTCTTCGAGTTATTTATGATGATCCTCTATGTGTGTGTGTGTGTGTGTGTGCGTGTGCGTGCACGTATAGTCGGCAAAAAATGTCCAATATGAATGACTCGAGTGTGAAGAGATTTTCTTACGACGCATATATTACTCACGCACTTGTACAAATATCGTTAGCGCAGATAAGCCCCACACGCGCGCGAGCTTCGAATCAATAGCAATGAATGAGGTACTTAAAGCTTCAACTTTTCTTTTTCTTGCGCTGCGGCTGGTCAGCGTGAAAAATACGTATACATACAGTTGACGCGTATACGCGTATGATTTCACTTTGACAACATATTCTCTATATTATATTCACCAATACAGAATAAATTATCCTCAGAATTATGTTGGCGTGTGTTTCACATTTCGATAAGTATCGATGCAGTCGCGAGTACTGCTCGAGTCGATATATACATAGGATAAGTCGCGATCGTTAGCGGCGATTTTTGCGCCATTCAATTATTCGCTATCTTCGGCGATCTCGCGCGGCTAAGCAGCGATCGGAGCCAGAGATTCGATCGTGTCAATAAATCATCGGTGCCGCACTGCAGAAAATCAAGCAACCCAACGCAAGAAACGAAACGACTTTTGAAAAGTCGACTATCGTCTCTGGAAACTAGGAGTTGTGTAAATGCACACGCACATATACTACACGTAGCATGTATAGCTGAAGCGTCAGTTTGAGCCACGCGGAAAAGATGAATTCAAGCAGTCGCGGTGCGCGGGGGAGAAGGAGAGGAGGAGGAGAGGAGACACGCTTTGCTGCGGTGTTGCCGGGAGGCGTCCATAACTACCATCGTCGTCGCCGCCGCCGTCGGGTTCGTGGTCTTGTTTTCAGGTAGCACAGTACATAGAGCAAAGACCTGCGGTTGCGTATACGGCAGCAGGCGCAGCACACGCGTTTCCATAGGCGACAAAGATGGGCTGTATGGATTAGCAGTGCGAGCTCGAGCATGAATCGCTATTATATTATACGCGTAAGCGGGGAACTGCGAGCGTAATTATAACTTCGATATTCAAATTGATGCAATAAAGCGCAACAGCTGAAAAGTTTCGGAGCCGCGACCGATGGAGCGAGCTATATACGTATTTCGATTTATGCACGTATAATATTTCGCGAATCGTCGATTGGCCTTTGTCGAAAAATTGCGTCGATAAATCAATTGCGAGTGCATAAAGAATGACTGAACATTTCTATATATACGTGAGCTCGTCGACGTTAATAACTCGTCGAAACGTAATACTTTAAATTGGGATGTAGGGCAAAATATGAATGTGCAGATGGAGGCCGATGCACACCTCGTGCCATTCCGATCGTAATGCATGTATAGAATACATGGAAAATGAGAAAACGTTAACTGCTCAACTGCTAGAATAACAATACTAGTTACAGCTTCAGCCCCTCCGGTTCGCATTATGTGCCTCACACATATATAGAGAGAGTTCTCTCTCTCTCTCTCTCTCTGTCAGAGTCAGAACTGTATAATGATAACACAGCTATAACCATTTATCCGGCTGCGAATCAGGTATATACATTATACCGTGTATATATAACTTTAAGCGAGCTTGCGAGGGCTCGTGTTGGCGTGACATATGCAACGAAACGCTCCCTCACGCACACATACTGCACACTTACTAGCTCTGCTCTGCTGGTGTATATACAGAAGCAGCAGAATAATCGGTTGTTTCTCTCTCTCTCTCTTGGCCTCTGCAACGCGTGTACATTCGTAGCATACACACACGCACACATGTATGCACGACAGTTTCCCGAAACATCAGGTAGTACTGCCATGCACATTCGCACTGTATACCAGCGCACTACTAGCATACGCACCAAACGATGCGTCAGCATTTCCGTGTGTGTGCACGTATACACGCGTAGAGACCATGTATACTTGCGGGGCTTCACCCCGTACACCTCTTTCCATTAGAATTAATTTCGTGCTACGATTACACTACTACTGCTGCTACTGCTGCTGCTATTCTCTCTCTCTCGCTTCTCGCTCGTCCTGTGTGCAACGCCCGCCAAGAGTAAGAGGAAGAGTGAATTCTGCCCTGTCGGCGAAATTTCGTCGACCATGTGTATACGTATGTATGTATATAAACCGACTGCTCGCCCATTGTTTTGAACTTTTTTGCTGATTTGTACGTATATATCTGGCGAGCTTCCGTCTATCTCATTGAGCTGTGGAGCGATGCGTTAGACGTACATATATACCTGTACAATATGCACGCGGTGCTTGCGACCAACGTATACAATACATATGCCAGGAGCAAACTTAGTTGCGACTAGTATGTGCGTTAACTATTTCTGCGCGCAATTGTAAACAAGCTGCGTATACGCGTGTACGCAAAGGAAAATTTAACGGTAATTAAACCATTGACGGGGGAAGTCGGATTATTGTGTACTTGAATTCGAGTCGAGTCATTGCAATTCATAATTTTAGTGCCACGCTCTATCACGCGCGATAACGAGATAATAACGTGTGCCGAGTCAAGTCTCGTTATATTTAGAAAACTCAGACGGAATTCGCTTTTGTATTGTAGCAATGCTTGGCGTCGTCGTAGGTGTCATATTTGCTTACGAGCTTTTTGATTTCGCCAACAGACGGAGTATTGTAAGCTCGCAAGTGGCAAAACTTCGAGCACTATATATATTAATGATGATTCCGAGGTTTATAGCTTCAATAGCCACTGACCTCTAGATAACCACAGTTTTTTGCCTCGCACAAATTAATCCATCATCTTTTTATACTTCCCCCTCTGGGTCAGGGTGTGTATGTGTACGTGTATTTTACAAAACAATTCTACATAAACATAAGTAGTATGGCTGGGCAGCTTTCAGCACACTTCCGGTCTACGTGACGGGTGACCGTCATAAACCTAATTTGTTATAAACAATATGACGTTAGGGGGCCCCCGCGTTTGCCCTTTAAGCGGATGTGTTTATGATAAGATTAGTGTATTTTTGGTGAAATAGCGAGGTAAGTTAGTAGATATTGTTGGTTGTAAAATTTATTGCATATTGTTTTATTGTCATATTGTTTATAACAAATTAGGTTTATTACGGTCACCCGTCACGTAGACCGGAAGTGTGCTGAAAGCTGCACAGCCATACTACTAACATAATCTCACTCTTTTTTCCCTCCCACATCAGGCAGGCCCACGCGCATAGTACTACACTCGAGTAAATCGGTAGGTTGGGGGTCGGTCGAAATTTGCCTGGCGATAAATTCAAACCGCAAATTCTTCGCCCGGTAAATTCGCCCAATGTCAATTAGTCTCTTTGATCTTGGGTTTGACTTTGCTTTGTCTTCCGTCCTCCTCGTGGCGTTCTCTTGTAGAAGTAGTTATACTTATATACCTATACACGGAGTCGCCTGCGCCCCTCCGGTCGTTTTCCGCTGCAGCTGAGCTCCCACCACTGTACTGCTGGTACGGAGCTTGGTAGTGCATCATGGGATGCGAGCGAAACAATTCCTGGGAGCAGCAGCATCAGCAGCTGAAATGCGCGTAAGCGTATTTTCGTGTATTTTCAATGAAGCTAATTTTCAAAAATAATACCAAGATTTCGCCGACAAGGAACGTGCATTAACGCTGCTGCTGCCGTTGCATCGTGCATCGCTGCGGAAAAGGGTATTTTATGTAACGAAAAATGTCACATTTGATGTACGACGGAGCGTGTGCTATGCTAATTACTCGCGAGTGCACACGCATAATACGTTTCGAATTAACATAATTTAATTGAAATGAACTCGAAGCTCCACCGACACGTATACCAGCGAGTTCCAAATTTTTGCCGCGCAGATAAGAAAATATCGAAAAAATAATGCACGTCGCGCCCAGCCGCGTTGAGTCACGTGCAAAACAACAACATTGCCGAGCGTCAACCTCGCGCAATAATTAGTAACCAATTGATTGCAGTCGGCGCGTACGTGATCGTAGATATAATATGAATTTCGCGAGTTGAAAATTATAATATCAAATATGGGCGAATAAGCATATCAATCACGCGAGCCGTGTGCTCGTTGCCGAGTACAGCGGAGAAAGATCATTATACGAGGAAGATTGAAGAATTCACATAGAGGCCGAGCTATACAGCTGCACAGAGAGAGAGAAGCAGAAAATTTTTCAATGAATAATTCGTTTATGTACACGTCCATCAATAACATTTTATAATTGGCTCTCTTAACACCCACTTTAATTTTTTGCTTTCGATTATATTGCTCGCGTACATACGTAGGTCGAGCCGTGTGCTAGCTGATGAATTTCGTTTTTGCCTCAACAATTTCCCTTCCCTTCGCGCGCGTGTACACGTACGCTATACACTGTACGTGTGCGCCAGTGCACGAGTACACGTATACATGCATACACATCGAAGCTGCAAATTATACGAAAGCCCGTAATTTTCATTTAAATTCAAAAGCCACTCACGAGCGAGCGAGCTCGGACCGCAGCGATATATAAATAACACGCGCATATAATATTACTTTTTAAAGATAAGAGGATAGTTATTAGCATTCCTTTATCGAGCCAAGGTGTCAAGTCACTTTTTTTTTATCCTCTCCGCGCGGCGACTTAATTAATTGCGCTCGCGTGTGTGAGTATACGCGCGCGCGCACATAAAGCTCGATCGAAAAACAGCTGCTCGCGCGCGCGCCCAGCAAGAGAGACTCAATTATACACCGAGCGTATAGAAATTGATTGAAAGCGTGGAATAGCGAGCGCGGCCCATCCGTGCGCGTATTCGAGTTACAAATAAACAAATGTTTTAGCGCGCGCGCGCGAGCGGTCATGTGGGGTTTACACGCTCAATTATGGCCCGGGTCATATTGTACTCGCAATTATACATATAGGCGTACGGACAGTTGATGCAGCAGACAACAGGTCGTGGATACTATTACATTTATATATTACGCGCACACAAGCGCGTATAAAGTACAACCTGTTAATCGTCGTGCAATGTCGTTATGTTAATACGCCGATACAGCAGCAGCAGCGCGCTTGGTCGTACGTGTGTTTGTGCGCGCGCGTATTACAATATGCGCTAGAGGAAGGTCTACCCTATATACGTACGCGCGTGTGTGTGTGCGTGAAACATCGAGGAACGAGACGATAATTCCATAGGTGTGTGCGTACGAGGGAACGGGAGGGAGGGTCGCTCGGCCGCATAATTGGAAAATGAGAGCGGCGTCGGCGGTATATACGCGCGCGAGTATTACGGCGAGGGCTCGCATATGTACGCGCGTGTGTACGTGTGTATAGCTCGAGCTTAATGGGCCGTGACGAGCTTGAGAGCTACCGTGTATATAGTCGCTACATAAACGTGTGTGTGTGCGCGCGCGCGTGTGCAATTCGCTATACGCAGCATCGACTTTAATATCCAACGCGAGCCCAGCGAGCGATATAACCCTGTGCCGGCCGCAGTCCAGCCGTATGTATACGCGGTTGTGCGTAGCATGTGGGAAATTTGATTAAGCAAAAAACAACGAGTCTTATGCCGCGTGTGCTCCACTTGGCGTAGCTTACTCTCAGCTTATACACACATGCACGTACACACGGATATATAGCAGTGATGGATTATTATCGCGCCAAAGTCGCTGCAATGATTCAGTAATGATCTCTGCCGTTGCTGCTTGAGCAAACGGCTATTTGTGCCACTGCAGCGGTCGAAAAAAGAGGGGCTCGAGCTGCAGAGACAGCGAGTTAATATCATTACTGGCCGCGGTAGCAGCAGATGGCCATTTGAAATTCATCCGTGATTTAAAGGATCGAGGTAATTAATCTAGCAAACACGTTTTCCTTGCTTATAGCCATTCGTCACTTCGATTAACTCGCTTTTCGCGCCGGCTCACGCGATCGCTATGAGCTGTTATATATACACACCTCGGCTACATCAGCGCGGGGAGCAGAAAAATCCTCTGAACAAACTCATCTACTCGCAATTCACGGTGGCGATTTATCGCCCGGCTATATGGGCTCATTACTCATTCGCGCGAGCCTTTTTTCCCTTTTACGCCGTGTATCCATTCGTTTCGAAATTTATGGATATACCGATCCCCGCACGCTGCAGGCCGCTAAGCACGAAGCTAAGTTCTTGGATTTTAGAGAGTTTAGTTCAAGTTTTACTTCCAATAACTGATCTTACACAGCTGCTTATTGATTTTAATAATGATCCTTCCATTTTTGTAGGAAAATGTAGGAGTTTATTTAGTATTGTAACGAGATTTATCGTTATCAAAGATGCCTCATATTTGATTATGAGCTTTTCCATTCCATCAACAGATGGCGTATTATAAACTCGCAAGTGGCAAATAAAATTTCAATTCTTTTATATTTATTATGAGCTTGAAATAATGTTCATCGTACATACCAAAACCACCATTGATCCCCATTTTGAGGCAACGCAAACAAACATTATGCGTGTATGTGTAGATATCCATTATATACGCGGCGCGCGCTCGCTTATAAACGTCGCGCTAAGGTTAAGTGCTGCACTTGACATCCATCAATCGCTTTTGTACAAAGTCAAAGTAACGTGTTCGGGCTGTATACGGGGCTTCCTTCGATCCCTCATACCTCGTCTCTCTCTCTATACGCGTACGAGAGCGAGCGCGAAAAGTGCAATAACGCCAGCTCGATTTTCGCCTGGCCCGTCGATGTCTCTTTCTTCCGGATGACAAGTAAGGGGGTAAAATAAAAAAGAAGGAAAAAGCTCCTCGCGTGCAACAGTCACGAGCTGTTGTTGTCGTTTTTTTTTGTGTCTCGATGCTCACGCGCCCAGGCGGGCCCGGCCCTGTCGCTTTCGATCGGATTTCGTTTGTTTTCATAAATCCAATTTCGCGATCGTTAAAAAAAAGAAAAGACGTACGAAGTAGACGTGCATCGTCAGGATGGTTCGGGGCAAGTTTTGTTGAAATACTTTTTTAATGAAAACTCAAAGATATACACTGGGTTATTTACACCGTGCAATTAAGTGAGTTATAAATTTTCTATCCAACTGCAGTTTTAATCGTCTACCGGAACGTTTTTTTTTTTTTTTTTTTCGTATTTGTCGCTGAGGCGAAAAAAGGTTCGATTACTGCTTCGAGGAAGGTATATAGCAGCTCAACGCGCGAGATAGAGAGGTATATACTACGCGGTATAACTGAATTGTCAAATCAACACTTTTGCAGCATGTGAAATAGCCGAGTAACGCCTATGCGTTAAACTCTCTCGCCGAGCCGAGTTTATACGCCGTGCATGTAATTGACAGCTGCGCTCGGGCTAAGGCAATCAAGCAATAATTGACAATTTCCATGGGTATTGAGAGAAAACAATAGGGTTGCCGATGACTGCCTATACCTCCGCTTCGGCTATCGCTGCTGCTACCTCGTCGTCGTCGTCGTTTCTGCAACGTATACACCGTACACGGTGTACGTATAATATGTTATGAAACAACCTTAAAGACCGACACGCGTCTGTGTGTCAAAAAAGGGGTAGTAGCAGCAGCAGAGGGGGCCGAGCCCAATCATTCCTATTTTATCCTCTCTTCGCCGGAGCACTTGGGTGTAAGCGTGCAATATAGCACATTGTATATGGGCGCCTCGCTGTCGGGCACGTGCTTTCGCTGTGTATACGTGGAATTAAAGTACATCTCCCAGCGTCATCGGACTGACCATTTAGAGCTGCGCGCGGAAAGCGGTGCGGAGGAGAGGAGCAAAACGGACGATCCAGCCCGAGAGAGCTGCAGCCAACTGTAGCTAGCTTTAGCTTGTAGTAGTTTCTACTTTGAGGTTTAGGATCGAGTTTTGCGCACTATGTTTATCTTCTTTTTGTATTGATTTTTCGAGCTTTGTTTGTCTTTCAACTTTATATTCATTGTTGCGTTCGTGCGCGGCGCGGGGTGGGTTGGGGGCGTATTTACTCGCGCGCACAAGCGGCCACGGTTTAAAAATGCCCGAAAGTATGTCGGTATCGCGGCGTACAGTAGTACAACAGCTCGTCGAATTTTAATTAAAAAATCAACCGTCAAATTCCTTTGGCAGTGTGTGTGCGCGTGTGTCCCTTTTAATCCTTTTGAAAATAGCGGGCGTGCCAGTAATGTCTAAAATTCTCGTCTCCTTTCATTCATGTTGGCGCGCGCTATATACACTAGCTCTTTTCTCCACCGCTGCTGCTGCTGCTGCTGCAGCGTGCGGCGCGCTTCACGTCTATGTTTATTCGTCTTTAAAGAGACGAAAATGCTTCCGGCCGCCCTACTCATAAACACACGATGCTATAGAGCAGCTAGCTACCACCCGGCGTTGTGCCTCCAGGGCGTCGTCTGCGAGCTTTCAACCGCCGAAGGGTCGTGTGTGTGTGTGCGTGTCTATATACATTGCCACACGCGGAATTCCTCCAACGCACGTACGTATAAAGACGCGCGCAAGCCGACACAAGCTCGATTATGCGTCGCTGCATTATGAGTTGTGCTTTATTTGCCCGTGGGCTAATTTATTTTTCTTTTACGGGAGGGTATTCGTTAAAAAGTTGCGAAAGCTCGGGAGTCAATGATACTTGTCGCTTCGATTCGATGGGATCGAATTATTTTGTCACGTTTCACAAGAGAGAGACGAAAATGTTGGCCGAATATTCATGTTTTCGTACGTAAGGCGCGCAGAATATATACTTCAGCGTATCGCGCCATTGCTGTACAGAGCTTAAAAATGATTTACGCTGCACGATGGAGCAGTTTGAAAGTTTGACTGTTCGATCGTTTAACGATAATCCTCGCGCGAGAAAACTCCGACGCGAACATAGTCGTCCCCGGAATAAGCCGCGCACCATGGAATGTATAAATTCATCTCTTCTCTCTGCGAGGGGTGCGCGGCGCGCAAAACGACTCGAATTGAATAAATTAGAACACGCGGCATTTTTACCCTCCCGCGCATGCATCATCGTCTTTGCGAGCGATGTATATAAATGGAAGTCGCTCATCTCCTAATCAACTTTCTCTCGAAACTTTTGGCTCTCTCGCTCGCTCGATGCTGCCAACCGAAGCCGCTGTATATACCGCCACCGAAAATATCACTTTATCAATAAAGGCCCGGGAGCTGCGTGGCGGCAGTGTAGTACGCCACCGGCAGCAGCAGCAGCAGCACAGGTATATAGAATAGGGAAAAGTTTGCCACGCGCGCGCGCGAGAGGAAAAGAAACTTGGCCTGGCCTCTCTCCCTCTTTTTCACTCCACCTTGCGTCCCATAACTAAGTCGCTTTAAAGTTTTCGATGTTGCACAGTCTCTCTCTCTCTTCCTCCCTCAGCCGACTCGAGCTTGCTTTTTTCACATATAGCTACTGGACCTTATATATACCCCCGAAGTCTTCTAACACAGTTTTCGAGGCGAGTTATTCCGTCCCAGCGTTGCCTCTCTTACTCTCTCGCCCTCTTCGCTTCTGTATGTGTGTGTGTGTGTTTTATGGAAAGTGCACGAAGCACGAAAAGAACCTTCTGCAGCTAACTCGCAGGCTATACTACGCATTACGAGCCAGCGGCGACGGTGGTGGCTAGCAACCTACCTCGGCTATAGCTACCCGCGTCTACCGTGGCGCTGGCAAACAAAAATTTATAATACTCGTTTGCGAGGCACAAACTTGTGGAGCGGAAAATTGCGAGATGAAAATATTATTGTCGCGAGCTCGGTCGAGGCTATGCTTTTTCGAGCGCAAGTTTTTGCGCGCGCGCGTGTGTGTGTGTGTGTGCTTGTATCGCACGAGCGGCGGCGTGCGTACTACTACCTGCCTTAGCCACCACCACCCCCGCCTCGCGGAGTACATATATATTTCGCTTTCTAAAAAAAAGCCGAAAAGTTATAGGCGCGTGCGGAAATGTACTTTCTATGCCACGAGCGTACGTATAAAAATCGTGTAAATATTTTTCGATAAACTCATTTGACGATCGTGTATAATGTATACACGAGTCGAGTCGCGAGTCGAGCGACTAGAAGCGTTAATATCTTGTCTCTACAGCCATTAATAAAACTGTACACACGCGCACGTCGCGCCGGAATATTTGCGCTCGTAACGTTGCTGCGATCGCTGCGCGCAGCTCTTTATATAGAAATCGTTTAAGCGCGTTATGCACACCGAGAGCGTTTTCATTTAGTGCGCGCGGACCGGCTTTTTCCATATGCACGTTCATACATTACGAGCGCGAAGCTGGCTCGCGAAAAAAGGAAACTCACGTACGTACATACGTTCGATTATCACCTATTACAAGGTTATTTATTATTCGTCATTCGCGCACCGGCAACTGGTTTTTCGCGATGGCTGACCATCGCTTATACGCGTCTACGAAGCAGCCTCATTATCACTCGCGCGAGCCGGGGGAAGAACGACTAGCCCCGCCGTCGTGCCAGCAGCTTGTTTACACTAAGCACTTGGAATCGACATAATTTATCAAAGTGGTGTTTCCGCGCGCGCTTATATACATATATATGTATGAAAAAAAAAAGTTGACTCGCGTAACTCTGGCGGCAATTATATCAGGCGCCCAGATGCTCCAGAGCCACCGACGCGCCGCCACCGTAGAGGAGGAGAGCTGCGAGAGGAGGCAAAAACTTAAAGGAGCAACGTCATTTGTCAAACTGAACGAGAGAAACTTTGCTCTCTCTCTCTCGGAGTTTGTTTTTTCGCGCGGCTAAGCTATATCTATATAGGGGTAGCGGCGAAGTAAGCGAGTGAGAGAGTGACTGTACACACGCGCCGAGCGCAGCAACTACTACAAGGAATAATTTCAGGATCTTCCTGGTATTATATGCGCAGGCGGGCATAATAATTACACGAAAACGGAAATGATTTTGCCTCGGCGTGCAGAATCATGCTCGCTATACCGCTTCGTGTAGAGGCCAGGCCAGGCCAGCTCCGAGCAGCGGAGGAGAGTTGCACGCCGTTGATGATGGAAATCCTTAAGTGAGCCGAAGATTTATGATTTAATATCGTGCACTGGCGTTATTATAGGGTTGCTAGCGGCCCTCTCTCTATTATATACAGCAGCACTACTGTTCCGCTCTGATATCGTCTTTTTGCCCTCTCTCTCTCACTCTCTGCGTACATGTATATGCATGCGATCTTGAGGGTGCTTAAGTTATCTAGCACCGATTTCGGCTGTATGTGTCGCGAGAAAAGGGCAAAAACTAGCTCGTATAAATCAAAAATAATTATTAATAAAATTTACGCAGCCGGCCTAGTCTGCGTAATGAGCTAGTTTGTTGCAACTCAATTTCCATCGAGAATGAGCCAGAATACATAGAACGAAAGAAAAAGACCATCGCCGAGGGTAATTCGAGTAGTCGCGCGATCGATATTGGACGCGTATTAAAATTGTCTTATATCGAATATACCTATATGTATACACGCGGAACGTACAACAAGCTGCTTTGCAGCCTCGGCTAAACGAGAAGAGCAACGGTGCAAAGTGCAGAAAACGAGCAAGAATCTCTTACCGCAGTCGAGCCAGAAGCGGATAATCCTTCGCACGCGCTCCGCCGGTAATTAATTTGCATCTCTCTCTCTCTCTCTCTCTCTGGCTTGCACCGCTTGTGCTCCGTGCGCTTAAGCTCTAAGCTATACTTGGACGCGCGTCGTCGTCGGGCCACTGCGCGCGAGCAACTGTTTCTATAATAGAAAGGAAACGTGCATAAAGCAGCTAGCGCTCGTCGATCATTAATAATAATCAGCTATATAGGCCCTGGCGCGTGTACGTGAATCTGTACAGTCGCTGCGCGCTCGGAAGAGAGAATAGAAACAGTGGAAATTAGAGCTTTTGAGCGAACGAAAAAAGATTAAAACAAAGAGAGAAAGAGAAAAGAAGTGGGAGTCTGGCTAAGAGCCGAGGTTAAATCGTCGGCGCGCGATGAGAATTTACTAGCTACTTCTACTATAGGTAGCTGGCGCGCTGCTACTACTACCCTCGAGTCTCTCGACCTCGCGTCCACTAATTGCGCCCATGCACTGATTTATCCGTAAAACCCCCGGCCCTCGTCGTAGTCGTCGGTATATAAAGGAGTGGCCCTTCGTGCGCTGATCGATAAGTGTTTTTTCGACATTTTTGTATCCCAGCTCTCTTCCATTAAATGCATTACGTACGCGACTCGGTCGGACTCGAACGTCAAAAGTCTTTGCTCCGAGTGCGAGTAAAATATACGAGCGACACGACGAGCTAGACGGGCGCAAAGCTCGGAAAATATGGCCCGCAGTGCGCAGCTCGTGCTTATGATTAATACATGCGCACTCTTGGGCTAAACGTTGTGACGACGACTACGACTACGACGACGACGGAACACGGACACACTTACAACTCATTCAGGCTCGATTCGGGTGCAGCGATACCACATGTGCAGTACAGTCACCTTGACATTAATGGCCTAGCAAACACACGAGCCCGAAGCACGAAAAACAATGAGCAAATCCGTCCCGCCGCCGCTGCTATGCATTAATTCCTCTATCTATCTCGCGCGCCGCTTCCCGTACGGTCTATTTCCGATCCTCCTCGCTCTACGGTATACCAGTACTGGCTGCTGGCTGCAGCTCACGGGGAGATAAAAAGCGAGCAAAGAGAGCAGCGAGTTTTACTAGTTTCGATCGCGTATTTATAGACATCTTGGAAGCGCTGGAGCTTCGGTGCAGCTCGCCAGAGTGAGAGAGAAGCCGTAGCAGCAGCAGCAGCAGTAGTGTAACTTCGCAGCGCACGGGGATAGGGCATAAGTTATATGAAATGTTCAGCCGCGCGCTACTACTCGTCCATAATTCTCTATGTGTGACAGTCGAGTCGAGTCGAGTCGCGCGCGAGCTTGCACAGCTTCTTGGGTCGTGTGCAAGCTCGGCCCTCGGGAAATTGAATGCTGCTGCTACCGCTGTTCGCGCGCTATCTCTTACTCTTGCTCCTCTCGCGCGTGCCGCGTCAGCTGTCAAATTGATAACTCGCACACCGCTCTCCCTGTACGTTCTACTTTTTTCTCGTTCGTATACGCTAAACCGGAGACTTATTATATATATGCGATTGCGCCGCGCTTCCTTCCGTCCTTGGGCCACATTTGCATGTGTATCTTGCGCCGAGCTCGCTAGCGCGCGCTGAGAGAAAAAAAGAAAACAGGCCCTGGCTCTATTTGGGCTGCGGAATTTTTCTCGCACACGCGGTGATATACGGGAGGGCGAGATAATAATGCGCGCCGCATCTCGCACTTCTATATATACGAACATTGGCCTATGCGCGTCGACCGTATGTGTACGTGTGATGAATGCTTTTAATTAATGGCCTAGTCGTTCGATTTGTGTGTGTGTGTGTGTGTGTGTATGTGTATAGCCTCGCGCGAGATGCACAGCGTGTGTTTTATGCGTTTGCGATAAAACATTTAACCGTTTTTATGGCCGGTGCGGTAGGCACCGATGCTGCTGCTGCTTTTACGAGCTTATCTTTGATTATACTGAGCGTATATGAGTATTGCTCATTTATACGATCCGCTAAAAGTCTCGTAGATGAAGAATTTTTTTCTTATGATTAACGATTCGCCGCGTCGCTTCGAATTACAAACATCGTCATCGTCCTACTGCGTCTCGTCGCGACTGCGTCCATTTGCACTCGAGTCACCGCAGCAGCAGAGCCACGAGCACTTTTGCACAACTTCGCGTATCCGGTAACCTCGTTCTTTTTTTTTTCTTTGGCCTCGCTGAGAAACATCGGATGATGTAACGCGATAAATCGATTCCACCTGACACACCCCTGGCACGGAACATCGTTTTCTCCTTATATATACCACCATCGCCAAGCTCGAGGATACGTCGCGCTCTTGTTTCTCCCCCCACGCCCGCCGCTGGCTATAACGAAAATAGGTGAGTCGAATCGATTTTTCGGAAAAGTCTTTCGACTCTGACGGGGTTGTCGTATGGGGTGCACTATACATAGGTGCACTCCCTTATATTATATATTTTTTTATAAAATAGATTCACGTGTGCTCGCAGAGCCAAGTCACATACTCGGTGCACGAGCCGAGCAAATGGAGAAAGACACGCGCGTCGATCCTTGCTGACATCGAGAGGAGAGAAATGTATACATAAAACGTGCGGCTTTTGCAAATGCGGCCTTTTCGATCGATGCACATTTTTTCGCGCACTGGACACGATCTATGTCCTACGTCGTACATTATGCCGCGCTCTCGTGTACGTATAATATATGTCATGCGCCGCGCACGGGTCTCTATATGTGTTTGTGTGTGCTTACGCGCGTCGCTGCTTGTTTTGCCCTTTTTTTTTCTTCAAGTGTATAATACATATGCCACCGAGGTGAATAATTCATGAGCCGCCGCTGCCACTCGTGGTGGTTCCATATATATATACCCTCGACGTATCTGTGTGTATGTGTAGACGTCGAGGAAACGGGTGAAAAATTTGCTTAAATAGTCAGCTGGAAAATTCGCGTGTGTGTATGTATGCGGATCAACGTACGTATGAGTATATAGCTCCGGCGAGAATTAAGACTTTGGTGGCGAGTTTTTAATTATAATTGCGCACCGTTGTTGTTATGGAAATTATCCTAAACATTCGTGCCGCGCGCAGCTAGAGCAGAAGAAAAGCTCGGCGCACTCGCTCGCACGGGCTTCGGTTGGGAATACTTTACGCGCGTCGTCTATGCGGAAATGTAACCGAACTATGCGAGACCCGCCCGCACGGATATAATATGAAATTTGTGGAAATTTTTTTCCTTAACCCCCTCCGCCGATCCCCAACTATACAGTGGAGAATTCAAAGATTGCGCGCGAAAGCATGTCCCGTGCAAAAAAAAAGGCCGCGTGTGCGATGCCACTCGTATGCTTCGCGCATACTTCAACTGATCCGCATAATTTTAAAATTTGTACCTGGTCGCAAGCGCGCAAAGACGAGTTCGCGTATATTATCATTTTTTCGCGTACAGCCGTGGATCTTTTTATTATAAATATAGTATATATATGTATATATGCGTGCGGTGGATGAAATACCAGGAGGATCTCGCATATAATACGATATCGCTGCGCGCGCGCGGACTGAATAATTTTCAAGCTCGAGAAAACCAAAAGACTTGTCCATTATCAAACGAAGCCCGGCACCGGCTCGAGCCGACCCGAGAGCTGCTACTCCTACGCCGCGCGCGCCTGCGGTTTTTCAAGCTCGTGCGGCTCGCAGCACATTTTTCTCCATACGCGCGTATATACATACAACAAAGTATAGGATTTCTTCTTGCCGGCGTTCACGGATGCGTGAAACAAGTTTTGACGCGAGCGCCGTGGTAAAGCAGAAGTTGAAAAATATATATACGAACGGCCTGTCAAGTAGTAGCGAACGAGAGCATAAGGAAAATATGAGAAAGAAACGCGTGCCGCCGCCACCGCCACCGGGAAAGGAAAAGACGTGCGCTATTAATCAGAGCTAGTAATTTTCTTGATATCGCCGAGTCGAACACTGCATAATGTGTACCCATACATAAACGTCCCTCTCTCTCTCCGTGTGCCGCGGCTGTGTTTTGAAAGATCATCTCGTGAGCTGCCATTATTTTGTCCGACCGAGCGCGCCCGGATTATACACGGACGAAATTCACGCCGCATGACGCGTTGCATCGTATTGCATATATATTTACACCGCAAGCGATGATTGATGTGGATCTCGTCTCCGTGTACTGCAGCTGCGTTAATTCAATTTTTCAGACTAGAAATAACAATTTTCGCGCCGAGAAAATCCATAAAGACGAACTTTGAACTTGCGAGCTTTTCATCACGCTTCGACGATTTTTAATGAATACATTTTTTTTCTTCACTGTTGCAGCGCAATGTTCCGCTCCATTGGGAATGGAGTCGGGAGCTATTTCTGACACGGACATCAATGCCACTTCGAGCTTTGATAGCGGCAACGTTGGCCCACACCATGGAAGGTACGTTCGTTTCAAATTTTTACCGTTTCTTTTCCTTTTTATACACAGCGATACAATGACCATACTGTAAACTGTATAGGTTATTTTTGACAAAAAGCTCGTAAACTCTAAAATCGGAACACCTGGCACTGTGATTTCGAATTTTTACACCAGTAATAATCATAAAACGTCGAAAGAAAAACAAGATTCTCGAAAAAAAGACGAGCGAAATGGATGTTAATGAATCGAACGTGCGCCTGTTTTCAGATACAAGTCACACGACAACATCTTGCGATCGTTTAAGCTAATCTTATGTGTATATCCAATAAAAAATTCACCGAGACTAGACTCATTTGAATCAACAGCTGTGTAAAACATTTGACTTATGTCCGTCGCTTTATATATCTTCTTCTGCTACCACTGCCGCTGCTGCTGTTCGTGTTTTATTGCGCCAACAAACCTGTATGTATATGTGCTGTAAACGTATACAGCTCGCGCGCGACATTCGGAACTCGAGCGCACGCCTCGGCTCGTGTGTCCTCATTTTCATGCAAATTATACTCGATCTAGCCGCTCGGTAATGATCCGTAAAATCGAGAGTTGAATATTTTTTTTCCACACTACAGCGCAGCAACGCCTCGTAAGCGTCGGCGCGCCATTAAATCGATAATTATTAAATCTACGAAAGCAGAATTTCCAGCCGCACGCAGATAAATTATTCGGAGAGAGAGAGAGGGAGAGAAACTAATCGCCCTTGCAAAAGCACAATAAGCAGCAGTAGCAGCAGCAGCGAGCGAAGTTAAAGCGAGCGCATTTACTCAACAAGCGTCAGGCATCATACGTATTATACGTACGTGTAAGCTTGTTCCAACGCAAGAAGCTCTCGAGAAAATCATCTCTCCTTCCCCACACCCCCCATTTGCATTTTCAGCAATCAACTAATCGCGCGCACCCGGAAACTCTCGCTCGATCTTCGTCTGGAGGCTCGCGTCGTATACAGCATACGCGTATTGTATACACGCTTCGAGCCAGTGTGCGCCCCACACGACAATAAGAACGATCGCACGGCGCGGCGTCGCAGCATTTATCGAACCTATATGAAAGCATATCTGTAATCTCGCGCGAGCACGCTCATATAAATGCATAATTATATATTATTTCTACGGGCGTAGCAGAAGCTGAAATTTCGATAAGCCGCGCGCGCTAAGTACGGTCCCGCTCGTACGCACGTTCGTTCGTTTCGCGTACAAAGCACACACACGCGCCATTATCGAGTTAAGATCTGTCATTGACATCGCGCGCATATAGGAGAAATTCATTTGGCTCGAGTGCTTCGCCTGTGCGCGGTGCTCCGCGCGCAAGAGAGAGAAATTATTTTTCATATAAATTACTAGTCGTTTTGTCGGGATTGAGATTGATGATCGTACGATCTCTTTCATTGATATTTCTAGTAGCGAACCAAAATTATGTGCTAGGTACTTTCATGATCAATTGTAAACGTGGCACGAGCTTATACAATTAAGTCTACTTTGCCACTTGTGAATTTGCAGATAAAGGTACTGGCCATCCAGTGGTAGAGGCTTGTATTAACTATCATTGAATTTTCAAAAAAAATTTCACAAGATTAAAACACACAAATGAATAAATAAAAAACAAGGATTCAATTATTTGTAAATTTATTCATACGAATAATATGAAAATTCTGCAAAATTTAATAACGTCAGACATTCAAAAATATATACAAATATATATTACAATTATGGTAAATATCTCCCACCTGCGCAGCAAATTTTATAAAAGTCTCTAATCTCTAGCATGTTGAGGATCATAGAATAGGTCGCGAGCAACAGCGGATTACTTATCAAACTCCGGATACAATACAGTGCCCATTCCCGGAAAAAACTCCACGACATTATCTCGCAGAAATGCACGATACAAGCGTCTTTGGGTCCTTTCGGCCATCGTTCAAAGTTAAGTACATACTTGGAATTTTACCGAAATCAATTACTCCCGAAGACGATGCCTCTTTGAGTGGCAGACGGACCAAGTCGTTGAGCGACAGCTCCGGGCTTATCATTATTCTTTGCGCTCTTTTAACGAACTCCTGGTCGTCGTACCAATTTACGGCAAATTCCCCCGGTCTCTTGAACAATCCGTAACGATGAAAAAAGTCGAAGACCATCAGGATTTGGCTTCGGGACAAAGGGCATCCTCTTTTCAAAAAATGTCCGAGTATGTTCAGAACGTCACACGTTGCATCCAATTTTTGTTTACATATCATGGTAATGTTCTGTGCGCCGTACGGATATGGCGAGTATCTTTCGATGGCAAAATGGAAAGGAGTCAGCTGACCGTTACCCTCGTTCGGCAACAATCTCGAGATAAAGCAGTCCAGCGCGGTACGGCCCAAACGGTCACGGGTTGTGACCTTCGCCCTGAAATTCATCTTGCATTCAACTTTGTTGATCGAGATCAATATCTGTATCAAGCCGTCGAGATCGCGTCTCTGGCAAACGGAGTGCAGAGGAGTTAATCCTTCTTCGTTGGCGCGGATCGTGTTGGCGCCGCTTGCCGCCAGCCATAGGGCCGTCTGCCTGTGGCCGTTGCGCAGAGCCAAGTGATACGCTGTGTCGCCCCTGCTGTCCTGAACGTCGATGTTACTCGGCCTACTGAACACATTTTTGAAGAACGCCCGCGACACTGCATTGAGGTTCGGAACGTGTCTTTTGCAGCCATTGTGCAGAGGAGTCACTCCTTTTTCATTGGTAAACAAGAGATCCGCGCCTTTTTCCACCAATACTTCGGCTGCGTTGATCAAGCCGTGGTCGAGAGCCAAGTGTAGCGGTGTGTTACTATCAGTGTCCTGTGCGTGGATATTCACCGTCTTCTTGACATCTTCACATATCTCGAAGAACTTGTCCGCGAAGTCATCGTCGACTTCTTTCGCGCAGATGATATGCAGAGGACTTCTTCCCTCGCGGTTGGTCGAGTTCGGATCGGCGCCTTTTTCCAGCAGTATTTTTGCAACATTTATATTGCCGTAATTAGCAGCCAAGTGCAGCGGTGTCTGGTGAAATACGTCTTTTGCGTCAACCTGAATCAGGTCCTTGGCACAGGTGTCGAATAACATCTCCATCAAATGCACATCGTCGTTGTGTTTCCCACAGATAAGGTGCAGAACCGTCGATCCGAATTTGTCGGTCAGATTCGGATTGACTCTATTTTCCAGCAACAATCGAGTCACATTCTCGTGGCCGAAGATCAGAGCCAAGTGCAGCGGTGGATCGACCGTATCTGTCGCGACGAGATTGGGATCCTGGCCGAGCTCGAGAAATCTTTGGACGACTTCTTCGCATCCAAATTTGCAGGCTATGTGGAAATGTGTAAGCCCGGACTCGGGGTCTGTGTAATTCACGTCGAATCTGTGGTATATTTTAAATAGATCCTGAACCACGGGGTTTGGGTGAGAGTATTGGAGTATAGCCGCGTGATGTAATGCTGTGCTGCGACTCGACCATGGCCTGCCGTTCGCGTCAACGTCGGGCTCATCTTTGTAGCTGGTTTGAGCCACGAAACTAACGATTCTAACTCCATAATCATACCTGAAGAGCAAAGACTCCTTTAGAAGTCGCTCGATTTCTTCCCTTCGAAAGATGTTCAAGAGATCTAGAGGTTGGTTGACGAATTGCTCTTGAGCGATCAACTGATCAAGTTGAATCAGAAATTCTTTCCGTCCATTTTCGTCCACCAAATCGAACCTCTGACGCAAGGATAGCAATTCTTCCACCATCGATCGAGCCATCGTTTAGTTCTTTTCGTAGTCGTTTGCAAAATAAAATATATGAAAAATAATTTTCACTCTTTTTCACGCGAATCACTCGCTGGGGTCGATGCGATCTTTTTCCGTTGACACTGGAGCGCCGACTGCCGACTTTATTGTGGACACTTGTTTTGTGTCGCTACAAGTCTAATCGATGTGTAAACGTAGTAATAGCCAGGATTTTGAATATAATTCGTTAGAAATGTTTGTATCTGGTTTATTAAACTAATAATAGAATTTTTGGCACATCAGGCTCAACAATCGTGATATTTACGTATAGAGAAATTTTCAAAACAAAGAAAGCGTTAGATCTACATAAGATACTGTTGAAAGATAAACAAATTGGACTACTCATGAGCTGATATTTGAAAATGGCAACATAAATCGAAATAGTTGAATTTCGAAATGATTTTGTTTGTCTGAACGAAGATTTCATTTATAAGTAATATACTATCAGTATCTTCAATTTAAATGCCCGATTTTAGATTAAATCCACATTAACTTTAAAATTTTTTCACCGGTCTAGATAAAAATAGCATAAAGCGAACGTGCTTTCATGTGGCTATACAGCTGGCAAATTACTCCGTGGCAAAGTAGTTCGGTGGCGCGTTTGGCAATTTTCAACTTTAACTTCGTCACCCATATTTCTGGAAGCTTTCATCAAAGTTACCGCACAAGATGAGGCAAGTTGCTCCGCGACGAGAGAGAGAGAGAGAGAGTGAGCTGCTGCGGCAAAGTGATCTATCGATACTCAAGAGCGGAGCGCAGTAGTGGCGTGAAATTTTCGTCGTCAAGCGCACACATACACAGAGAGAGAGAGAGAGACAGACAGATTCGGAAATGGTCGGAACACGTTGTACCTGCTAACGCGTGGTCTAATTGTGCCGTTTGAAATTAGCGCTTTGAGGTCTCTCTGTATAGCTAGCTGCCTCTGCCAGTACATAACTCACAGTCCATTAAGTTAGCGAGCCGAAGGTTTATATATAAATGCACTTTGATTTGCTTCATCGTTGCATCAAAGGCATTCTCTCTCTCTCTCGCTCTTACTCTTGGGCAGTGGCGCGCGGTACAAGGAGCACGGCGCGATGATGGCGAAGATTACGCGAGGGCCTAGCGGTAAGACGCTTTGGCTGACCGCGATAAATCTCGCCACTGCTGCTGAGTATAGCGCGCTGACTAAGAGCGTTAAGTTGCCGCCTGTTTCTCTTGCTGCTTTGG